>PVKP010003799.1:0-48440 GCA_004027715.1 Plecturocebus donacophilus
GAGCTGAGATTGTACCACTACACTCCAGCCTAGGTGGCTGTGTAGGACTCCATCTTGAAAAAAAAAAAAAAAAAAGAATAAAGGCCAGGCACAATGGCTCACATCTGTAATCCCAGCACTTTGAGAGGCTGAGGCAGGTGGATCACTTGAGGTCAGGAGTTTGAGACCAGCCTGGCCAACAAGGCGAAACCCTGTCTCTACTAAAAATAAAAAATTAGCTGGGCGTGGTTGTGGGAGCCTGTAATCATGGCTACTCAGGAGGCTGAGGCAGAAGAATCACTTGAAACTGGGAGGCGGAGGTTGCAGTGAGCCAAGATCATGTTACTGCACTCCATCCTGGGCCACAGAGTGAGACTCCGTCTCAAAAAAAAAAAAAAAAAAAAATCACCTATCCCAGGGTTAAGATTAAACTGAGATATCACAGGCTGGGTGTGGTGGCTCATGCCTGTAATTCCAGCACTTTGGGAGGCTGAGGCAGGTGGAACACTTGAGGCCAGGAGTTCGAGATCAGCCTGGCCAACATGGTAAAACCCTGTCTTTACTAAAAATACAGAAAAATTTGCCGTGTGTGGTGGCATGTGCATGTAATTCCAGTTACTCTGGAGGCTGAGACGCAAGAATTAGTCGAACCTAGGAGGCAGAGGTTGCAGTGAGCTGAGATTTTGCCACTACACTCTAGCCTAGGTGACAGAGCGAGACCCTGTCTAAAAACATAAAAATAAAAAAATAAAAATAATTGAGATATCACATGTAGAGTGGCACAGAGTTAATGGTCAAACTATTAGTTGCTCCTTGTTTGACACACAAAGTGCCCATCACAAATGCACGTGATTCCTTCTTGCGAATCTCTGCTCTACTTAACTGTCTCCCCAGAAGTATGGGGGTCATCTCTGCTTAGGGCTCCCTTGGACTCCACTCCCCAAGTCCTCCTGCTTCTGACATTAGCTTATTTTTTTCTTCCTTCTTCAAAAGAAAAAAGTTTTAAACGTACACAAAAGAAGAGAGACTCTATGACAAGCCCCTTCCAGGAGTCTGGAGTGCATCACCAGCTAGTTTCAGCTATCAACCGCAGCATCCAGCCTTGTGCTACCTATTCTCCCATCTCTTTTGTTCTTTGAATGTCTTTTTTTTTTGATATGGAGTCTTGCTCTGTGGCCCAGGCTGGAGTGCAGTGGTGTGACCTCAGCTCACTGCAACCTCTGCCTCCCAGGTTCAAGCAATTCTCCTGCCTCAGTCCCTCCAAGTAGCTGGGATTACAGGCACATACCACCACACCAGGCTAATTTTTGTATTTTTAGCAGAGACGGGGTTTCACTACGTTGGCCAGGCTGGTCCTGAACTCCTGACCTCAGATGATACGCCTGGCTCAGCCTCCCAAAGGGCTGGGATTACAGGTGTGAGCCACCGTGCCTGGCTTCTTTGAATATCTTAAAGCAAATCCAGTCATCATATTATGTCACCTATAAACACACCAATGTGTGTCTTTAACAGACAAAGATGTTAAAGAACAAAACCACATTTTATCACACCCAACGAAATTAAGAATGATTCATTAATGTAATCTAATATGTAGTCCAAATTTAACTTTTCTCAATTGTCTCAAAAACTTTTCTTTCCTGTTGATTTGCTCGAATCAGCTTTCTCCAAAGGCTCGTGTTACATTCGATTGTAAGATCTCTTAGGTATTCTTACATTGGCCTGCTTCAACATGTTCTGTTTTCAGCGGAAACTCTAGAACGAGGAAATCATTACTTCCTGAAAGTTTCTCCAACTCACCTTCCAGAACCCTTTTCGATAACACAACACAAGCATCTCCTTTTTTTTTTTAGGGTTTTTTTTTGTTTGTTTTCTTTTGAGACTGGGTGGGGGGGTTGTGGGGGGAGGCTGGAGTGCAGTGCCGTAGCTGGGACTACAGGCCCGCCACATCACGCCCGGCTAGATTTTGTATTTTTAGTAGAGATGGGTTTTGCCATTTTGCCCAGGCTAGTCTTGAACTCCTGGACTCAGGCGATCCATCTGGCTTCCCAAAGTGCTGGAATTAAAAGTGTGAGCCACTGCACCAGCCTGGGGGCATTTGTAAATCACAAAAAATGTTCCCCCTTTACAGAATCTTTAAAATAAATGGATTCCTCTAATAGGTTTCAAAATCCAACAATCATCCCAGTAAAGTCGAAATACAGGGTTTGTATTATTTCTTGTTTTACAGGGTAAAAATTTCTGGGATTTTGTTCTTTTCAAAGCAAATTTCTTGGTTTAGAGGGTAAAAATTTCTGGGATTTTGTTCTTTTCAAAGCGACTTTTTTTATGCCCTCCCACCTGCTTTTTGAAATCCACCAACCACAACATTTACCCCATCCCCCTTTTCTCTCCCCCCATCTCTCTCTCTCTCTCCTTTACACACTCCCTCTCTCTCTCTTTTTAGCAGCAACATACAAGCCGGCCATATTAGAGAGATGGAAATAAAGCTTCCTTAATGTTGTATATGTCTTTGAAGTACATCCGTGCATTTTTCTTTAGCATCCAACCATTCCTCCCTTGTAGTCCTCGCCCCCTCAATCACCCTCTCCCGTAGCCCACCCGACTAACATCTCAGTCTCTGAAAATGCACAGAGATGCCTGGCTACCTCGCCCTGCCTTCAGTCTCACGGGGCTCAGTCTCTTTTTCTCTTTGGGTAAGTTAGACTCACATCTGCATGCTCCCGAGGGTTCAGAAGTGTAGCCGCAACGTGAAGAGTATGGGGGCAGGGGACAGGAAAGAAGACATTGCTAGCGCTTCCCCCTGTGTCCTTGGGAAGGGAGGTTGGGGACTGGAAGGGACGCTGCTGGGGACTGCAGAACCCTGGGACTACTTGGTCACAGAAATGTTGGGTCAGGGGATCTGAGTGTTGCTGGGGCTGACCATTGTCAGAAGCTGAATCTGCTCTGGAAGTTCCCTAAGTGGACCGAGAGAACGTGGGGGTGGGGCAGAGAGTGGATTGCTCTGCAGTCTCTCCAGGGATTTTGTTGTTGTGTTGTTGCCGCAAATATGGGGTACTGGGACTTCCTGCTCCCTTAAGGGGCTTCTTTTCGGAACCTTGATCCTGGTGAATTTCGGGTACCAGGAGAGTGTATGGGGGAGCGGGCGGCAGAAAGTTGAGTCTGGGTCTGGCTTCCTGGCACTCGGTCTCACTGATCTGTTGGAACTGTGTGGGAGTAGGTGGGAAGCCTGCTTGGGGAATGATGTCTGGGTAGGAGGAGGCCTGCTGAGGCATGCACTGATGGAGAAGGCAGCTTTGGCTTGGGCCGGACCGAATGGAGGAGGGGCCAGGTGTAGAGATTCAGGAAAATTTGGAACCCATGGGCTGAGCGAGGTTGCCGTCCTTTAAATCCAGCCTCAGGACTGCCCAGCCCAGTCTTGCAGACTGTCCTGTCAAGTGCCCCAAATATTAATTTCGTATTTGACCACTCAGAGACTTCCTGGTAGGGAGGTGGGCTAGAAAGTTATTTGCAAGCCTGCTTTGCAGAGTTTCATTCTTGCGCCTAAACTTAATTGCTGGAGCAGCAGCTGAGAGTCAAGTCCAAGGACTGTTGATGGGAATATTCCCCATCGCGAAGCCTCTCTCTTTCAGTGGCGTGATGCGCTGGGTTTGGGGTAGGATTCTAACCACAGACAGTGCGGATGCCCTGCCAGCCTGCTTTGCTGAGTTACTTGGCGTATTAACATCAGAGCAGGACCTGGGTTTCAAGCCAACTTTGTCATTTACGTAATGACCACAGGCAAGTGACTCAACCCCTCTGAGCTTCAGTTCTCTGCCAGGTAAACTAAAGAATGCCTACTGCCTGGCGTGTCTGGGATCCAGCACACGGCAGGAACTCAACAATGGCTAACTTAAAAATGCTTCCATGGGCCTGGGTGCTGTCTATCTTGTTTAGCCCTCACAGCCATTGACTGAGGTAGATTCTATTACACTTGGGTTACAGGGAGGAAACAGAGGCATAGAGAAGATACGTAAGTTGCCCAATGAGGTTACCTGTCTACTGTAAGGGGAGCTGAGATTTGAACTCACTATGTCTGACTTCAGCACATCCTCTTAAACATTGGATTTCACTGCCCCCAGTGTTCAAGAAATGGCATTGCTGTATTAACAATACCTAATCATAGTGTCAGGACAGGCTGAAAGAGGGGGAGCTGGGCGAATGGCCTGTTGTAAGGAGCCCCAGCTGGATAACACGCCTCTTGCCTCAGGATGTAGGAAGTGCTTCCTGCAGGAGGGAAGCCGCCTGGTGAGAGCCTTAGCTAAGTAAAGATAGAAAGGGGGTTCATGACCAGGACCCGGAGCCCTGGGCTAGGGCACAGTCTAGGGGAAGATGGAGCCTGGGAGGAAGAGGTCTGAGTGCTGGGGCTGGGAGAGGGTGGTGGGAAGAAGCTAACTTCTGCAAACCTGAGTGGGAAAGGATGCAAGAATGGGGACCTTGAACTTGAACTTGATTGGTGCCGTGATGAGGCCTGCCCTTGGCACTCCAATGCTGAGGGCTGAGTTGACAATGGAACTTTGGTGGTATTGCATTAGCATCGATCCCCAGGACGGAGGATACCACAAGTGACGAGGGAGGGGACTGTGTCGGGGCTGGGCTTGTGGGAATAACCATGGAGGTGGTAAAGAGAAAGGGCAGGTGGACAACTGGCTCCACCCCAGACAAAAGCATACAAGGCTAGTTTTAGCTAGAAACAATTCAAGTGATTGGACTTCCCTCAAGTTTTTCTTGAGACTGTTGATTCCATAGTCACTGGCCTGGTTACCAAAGGTATGGATTATGGTAGGGGGAGCATAGAAACTGGAGTCTGGGCTGAGAACGGTGGCTCACGCCTGCATCTCAGCACTTTGGGAGGCTGAGGTGGGAGGACTGCTTGAGGCCAGGAGTTGGGAACCTGGCTGGGCAACATAGCAAGACCCTGTTTCTACAAAAAAGAAAAAAAAAGAAAAATGAGTCAGGCATAGTGTCATGTGCCTGTAGTACTAACTGCTCCAGGAGGCTGAGGTAGGAGTATCAAGAGTTCGAGGCTGCAGTGAGCCGTGATCACACCACTGTATTCCAGCATAGGCAACAGAGCCAGACCTTGCCTCAAAAAAAAAAAAAAAAAAAAAAAAAAAAAAAAAAAAAAAAAAAAAAAAAAAAAAAAAAAGGAAGAAAGTGAAGTCTGGCCCTCATTCTCATCCACTGCACATATCTGCTGCTTGGGGCTGCAGGGACCCAGACATGGAGAGAAAGCTGTGTTTTCTTCCTTCAGTAGACTTTATTGAGTCCTCACTCTGTGCCGTATACTGTCCTGGGGGCCAGGGACATCAAGATGAATAAGAATCAGTTCCCCGGAGCCTCTTGAGGAAAACAAATAATAAGAGAACACTGTATGTATGGTAACAATAACCGCAATAATGAGAATCACATTCGCAGCTAGCTTTCGTCCAGGCTGTGTGCTAGGCACCGTGCTGAGCTTCATACAGGTAGTAAGTCATTTCATCCCTACGACAGCCCTGTGAAGTTGGGCTCTTATTGTCCCCTGTATTACAGATGAGGAAACAGAGGCTCTGGGAGGTTAACTATCCTGCCATTCTGCCCTCAGTCATGTGGAAGAGACAGGAACAGGCTTGGGGTGAGGACAAGGACACTGGGGAGAGTCACTGAGGCTATGCCCTGTGAGCTGGGACCTGAAGGATAAGTAGGAGGGTCCCAGGGGCAGGAGGGTGAATGAGCTTCCCAACCTGAAGCAAAATATGTGCAAAGGCATGGAGGAGGGAAGGAAGGTGGAGTTTTCACAAAAATCAAAACTGGGGGTCACTGGAGTGAAGGGGACCTGGGGAGACGGCGGCTGGCAGGAGATGAGGCTAGGGTATAGGTTGGTCCCAGATGGCAAAGGGCTTGGAAGCTGTGCCCAGGAGCCTGGACTCAATCCTGAAAGCAGTGGGTAGGCATTGGAGGTGAAGACTGATGAGGGCGGGTTGCTCCTGGATGCCTGGGGATGGACTGGAGCGGCCAGGGCTGGGGAGACCCTGGAGCAGGATGGGTCTGGATGCTAAGGCAGTGCAGGTGTGGATATATGGGCTGGATGCCGCACTCACCTGGGAGGCAGGGGCTGCCCCGGGAGACATTTTTTAGTGTCTAAACAGCCCTGTTTACACACTTTTTTTTAACCAAGAAGAAAATAATTACCTCATAGATTGCTGTAGCATAGAAAGAGGAGTGAAGAAATTAACTTCCAGTCTCTGCAAGAGATAGCATTTGGCAGATAAGCAAATGTTCACCGTCTCTGCAAAGTGGGCTAGTTAGAACAGAGGATAATACCAGGCCTGAGGGGCCCAGATGTGCCTTGGAGACAGCGGGGGTGGGGAGCCAGCAATGCTGAGATTTTGGATCTAAGATCAGAAGCCACGGCCTGTTGATGATCATTTCCCTTCTGCGAGTTGAAAGTCAGGAGACACAGGTCTCAGACCTGGCCTCAAATGGGATGACCAGGAAGATTGTGGCCTCCCCCCACCCTTTGTATGGAGGTTCCTTTAAATGGGTCCATTCCCTGCCGGCCAGTCTGCCTGGAGTTGGTCCTGCCATGTAGTCAGCAAGAGATCTGGTCCCCTGATGCCTTGGAATGAGGATCACTTCCCCACTCAGCAGGCTGGCTTCGGATTCAAGCTTTGCCTCTTACTAGCCATGAACTTGGGCTCTTCCTGTAACTTCTTTGTGCTCCCTGTTCCTCATCTGGAATGTAGGAGTGATAACAGCCTTTTGTGAGCATTAAATGAGGTGATATACGTAGAGTGCTTAAACAGTGCCTGACTCATTGTAAGCATTTTGTAAGGGTTTGCGATTACGATGAAGTCCTTTCTGTGGCCTTGGCCGTGCATTCGAGTGCTTTCCCGAAGCAGGAGAGTTAATCAAGGGACCAGAGTTTTGCTCACAGCTCTGACCTTGTTGAGCCATGATCCCCTCATATGTAATGAGGGCCCCGGACTGTTGGAAGGTCTGAGGCCGAGTAATCTAGAGCTGCTGGGATTCTGGTGAGGCCACAGGCTCACGTGGGGATCTTGGATTAGGGGCCAGGAACTATGACTCTGGCCTCAGCGTGTCCCTATTCTCTGCGTGTGGCTCTCAGGGCCTCTCTTTCCTCTCCCGTAAAACAATAGGGCTAGATCTTTGGTTTCTGATCTCAGCTCCAGCTCTGGCTTTTCCTGGTTTGGGGACCCCACGCTCGCTCCGCAGGATGAAACTTGACGTTTGACCTCTGTGACCACTAGAGGGCACGCGTGTTCCGCCCGGTGCCTTCTGCAGGGCCTTCTGCAGTGCCGCGCTGCAGGGTGAGGAGCGGGAGCCCGCATTGCACCTCTCGGGCTGCCCCAGTCCTGCGGGCCAAAAAAGGCGTCCCCGCACTCCTCTCTATCCTGCCCTCCCTCACGGCAGGGTACTAGTTCCTTCGAGATGGTGGGGTTCAAGTTCTAATCTGGAGCGGAGCCTTGGGCTTGGTGTGGGGCAGAGGCCCGCACAGGGTCAGCCGGGCTTCACAGAACACTGACTGTTTGGCCTGGCGGGCCCCTGGGAAGGTGACCGCCCTTCCAAAGGAAGGGCCGGAGGGGCAGGACAGTCCTGAGATGGGAGGTAAGCTCAGGACAAGCACTGTCAGTGCCTTCCCTCAGAGCTCTGGGCCTCTGCAGATGGGGGTGCTGTTGGCATCTTCTGCACACCTCCTCCCTGGCTGGTGCAGTGCCAGATGCTTTCCGAATGGCGATGAAAGTGCAGGAGATGGAATTGGGCTTTGTTCTTCCTGGCAGGGGCCCACTCAGCTCCCCCACTCCCCACTCCCCTAATGAGCACTTAAGCTCACACCTGGAATCCTCAGCCCTGGGCTCCTCCTCTAGAAAACGCAGATGGTGACACTTGTCTCCCAGGTTGGAGGACAGGTGAGGTCCCCATGCCTATCCCCCAACCCAGGGCTGCCGCCAGTTCAGAGAATCTCCCGCTTCTTAAGTCCTCCCATTTGTCTGGGTTGCTGGGCCCAGGGGCTGGGCTGGCAGAAGGATACTCCAGGCAGACGTTGATTCCCTTGCTCACAGGCTGCAGGGCTGGGGCTTCTGGGGTGGGGCCCTGCAGCTTTGTGAAATAAAAAAAAAAAAAAAAAAAAAAAAAAAAAGCCAGTTTGAAAAATAGGAGCCCTGCAGGCCTGGTGCTGTTCACCAATTCCTATGGACTAGCTGGAGGGGGGCAGTCTCCAGGGTGCCAGGCCAGAGGCTCCCCTAGAAGCCCTTCCTGTTTACAAGGCAGCATGGGGAGAATGGAGGATAACAGCAGCTACCATTTGCTTATTTTCTGCTTATTTTCATTTTCAAGACAACCCTGGGAGATAGGTGTCACCATCTGCGTTTTACAAAGGAGCAGCCCTCACTCTCCCAGCTTCTGATGCCAGAGCTGGGATTGAACCCAAGTCTAGTTGCATCCCCTTGTCTGTGCTGTTCCCACATCAGCCACTATCAGGCTGGACAGCCTCCCAGCGGCCCCCACACTCCCCAACCCTGCAGCAACCTCCTATCATACTCTGAAGAGTAAACTAATTCCGCATCCTGGCCCACAAGCCTCTGTGAGCTGGTCCATGCCTAACGCTTGGGCCTCAAGTCTCACCATGCACCCCCTCGGTCACTCTGCTCCCTCTGCCTCAGGCACAGGAAACTCCTTCCAGCCACTGGGACTTGGCCCCTGGGAGTACCCCTCCCTGGGAGCTTGGCTCCCTCAAAACCTCAACGGGCTCACTCCCTCCCTCACTTCAGGCGGGCACAGAGCCGTCTTCCCTGCCCACCCGACATCAAACAGTGTCCCCTCTACCTTGCTGTGGATCTCTATCTACAATTCCATGATTTTTTTCCTTGTTGATGTCTATCCTTTTCCCCAGAATGCAGGCTTCATGATGCAGTGACCCTGCCTGTCTTGTTCACAGCAGTAACCCCCAGGGCCTAGACTAAGTGCCTGGCACACAGTCGGTGATTTATAAATATTTGGTGAATGAGTGACTGAACGTGCTGAACACTGCTGTTTACCTTCCATAAAGAAAAGGAACCTTCTGAGATAAGGTTTTTGATGATACAGGCAGAGCATCTTGGACTCAGGTGAGTCCAGTGAGGTGCCTGGTGTGACATTTAAGGAGGTATTTCCATGACCAGAGAGTGGATACCCCTTAAGTGTCGTGCCCCCGGCTCCTCGCTCGCCTCCCTGTAGGCTCTGTCCAGCTTAGAATATCACAGTGGGACAGGCCTTTCTTAGCCCCAGCACCAAGGGCTCCTGGCCTGTGTCTGGTGCTCCTAATGGGACTCCACAGAACCCGCGGCCCCCACCCTGCCTGCCTGTGGCAGCTCCTTGCTGTGCTGTCTCCAGGCCTGACATCTCTGAGAGGGACTCCTGTCCCTGCAGACCCATCAGTTGGTCCTTGGAATGGTGCCTCTTCTGCTGGGGCACCTCTTCCCCCACGGCTCGTCTGCCCTCTTTCCTGTCTGTCACAAGCTTGAGGAAGGTAGGGGGCTGGGCTGGGCTGGGCTGGGACACAGCTTTGCTCTGTTCCTGGGATATGGAGCTCGAGGCCTTCCAAATCTCCAGCTGTTCTCAGACTGCTGTCCTGAGAACAGAACTGCGGGGAGCCCTGCAGTTTCAGCTGGAAGGGGAAGGGCTTTGGCCGAGCAAAGATGTTTAGAAGTGGTGAGAATAAGGGGGAAACTGAGGCAAGCATAGTGAAGCCCCTTGTCCGTGGTCTTCGGCTAGCATGTGACAGAACTGGGGCAAGTGGCGGGGGGTCACCCAACAGTGGTTCTAGAAAACGCTGGGGCCATTTGGCTGCCCCTGGCTTGACAGATAGATGATGTGATGGTTTGGTCCCTCTCCTCCCCTACCTGCTCTGCCACCTCATTTTGCCCCAAAGACCACATCTGGTGTCCCAAGTGCCTGCCCACTCCAGGAGTACAAACTGGGGAGGCTGAGTGGGCCCGGCCAGGAAAAACAAAGCCCAATTCCATGCGGCTTGCACCTGTACTCCCAGCTACTTAGGAGGCTGAGGTGAGAGGATCACCTGAGCCCAGCAGGTCGAGGCTGCAGCGAATCATGATTGCACCACTGCACTCCAGCTTGGGCAACGGAGTGAGGCGCTCTTGCAAATCACAGTAACTCCCACCTCCTGACTAACTGCTGTCAGGGACCCAGTCCCCCGCCTGTAGCCCCATGCCACCCCATCCCCCAGCACCCTCCAGGCACAGAGGGCTTGGCCCTCCCCAGCCCTTTCAGCCAGACTCCTCACCAGCTTGTGGCTTCATCTGCAGTGCCACCAGGACAGAGCATGGAGGTCACAGTACCTCCCATCCTCAACGTCCTCAATGGCTCTGATGCCCGCCTGCCCTGCACCTTCAACTCCTGCTACAAGGTAAACCACAAGCAGTTCTCCCTGAACTGGACCTACCAGCAGTGCAACAACTGCTCCGAGGAGATGGTGAGTCCTGTGCTGGAGGCAGGGCTGGGGGAGCAGGCAGGAGCCCCACAGCACAAAGCCCCCTGGTCCCACCACCGGCCCCTGCACTGGACTAGGGCCCCAGAGGATTCTGGGTGGGCTGCATGCTCTGGAGGCTTTGACACAGGTGTGCCGCACACCGCAGGTGCCCCCTGGAGGTAACTGCTTCTCTTCCCCAGGAAAAGGGTGGATGGGGGCATCCCCACTGTCCTTGAAGTTTCTTGCTCATTCATCCTTGCCCTGTCCCCAGTTCCTCCAGTTCCGCATGAAGATCATTAACCTGAAGCTGGAGCGGTTTCAAGACCGCGTGGAGTTCTCGGGGAACCCCAGCAAGTACGACGTGTCCGTGATGCTGAGAAACGTGCAGCTGGAGGACAAGGGCATTTACAACTGCTACATCATGAACCCCCCTGATCGCCACCGCGGCCACGGCAAGATCCACCTGGAGGTCATTATGGAAGGTGAGGGCTGGGGTGCGGGCTGCGGGGCCCTGAACTTTCCCACCCACCTGCTCTCCGCAGCATTAGCTCAGGGCACTTTGGGGAGGCTGTGCCCTCCTGAGGGTGGGAGCAACCTTGTGCTGCATAGAAAGCATCCATTTTCTTCCCTCTAGTCCTCAAGGACCTGGGAACATGTCCCAGAGAGTCCAGGTCATGATATAGACTACGATCCTGGTCTTGAGAATGGGGCAGGGTATGGTGGTTCACACCTGCAATCGCAGTACTTTGGGAGGCTGAGGCAGGCAGATTGCTGGAGCTCAGGAGTTCGAGACCAGCCTGGGCAACATGGCAAAACCCCATCTCTACAGAAAATGCAAAAATTAGCTGGGCACGTTGGCTTGCACCTGTACTGCCAGCTACTTGGGAAGCTGAGGTGAGAGGATCACCTGAGCCCAGCAGGTCGAGGCTGCAGTGAATCATCATTGCACCACTGCACTCCAGCTTGGGCAACAGAGCAAGACCCTGTTTCAAATGACAATAGTAATAATGATAGTGATGATGGCAGCTTTCATTTATTGGGTACTTCTGTGTCTCAGCCATAGGGCTAAGGTCTGTTTATGCATTATCTTTTCCTCACAAAAACCTTATGAGGGAGGTATTATTCTTATCCCCATTTCACAGGTTAGAAAACTGAGGTTAGACAGGCTAAGTTACCTAAGGTCACATAATTCATAAGTTGTACAATTAGGACTCAAATTTGGGTCTGTTTGATCTTAAAGTTCATGCTCTTAAATACTTTATCACACTACCTCCTCTGAGGGCTTTGGGTGTCCTGGGATTTGGGGGCGGGGACACTTCAGGGTCAGTCACCTGGGTTGCTTTTTGGCTTTGCTAAAGTCCTGTCAGTGGAGGAGAGGAAAGTCAGGATGGCTCCAGGCATGCCACAGCGGAGTGGGGTGGTGGAGGAGGCCCCTTTTCCGGCCCTGGTGCTCAACGGCTCTGCTTCCTTTCCAGAGCCCCCTGAGCGGGACTCCACCGTGGCCGTGATTGTGGGTGCCTCTGTCGGGGGCTTCCTGGCTGTGGTCATCTTGGTGCTGATGGTGGTCAAGTGCGTGAGGAGGAAAAAGGAGCAGAAGCTGAGCACAGATGACCTGAAGACTGAGGAGGAGGGCAAGACGGACGGCGAGGGCAACGCAGATGACGGGGCCAAGTAGCGGGCGGGGGGCCCCGCAGCCTCCCGCGTCCCGTCTCCTTCCGATCCGTCCTGTACATGACCCTGCCTGCCCGCTCTTGGTGTGCTTCCCGTGACCCGGGACCCCAGGGCCTACCTGGGGCCTCCTGAACCCCCACTTCGTATCTCCTGCCCTGCACCAAGAGTGACCCACTCTCTTCCATCTGAGAAACCTGCCATGCTCTGGGACGTGTGGGCCCTGGGGAGAGGAGAGAAGGGGCTCCCACCTGTCAGTCCCTGGGAGGAGGCAGGAGGCATGTGTGAAGGTCCCCAGAGAGAAGGGAGTGGGTGGGCAGGGGTGGAGGAGGGGGCCGCTGTCCACCTGCCCAGGGCTTGGCCTGGCAGTGGCTTCAGAGAGGACCTGGTGGGGAGAGAGGGCTTTCCCGTGCTGACGGAGCTCCCTCGGGAGGGACTTGGCCTGGCACAGCTGTGCTCCTCCCCTGCTCCATCAGGCTGGAGGTGACGATGAGTTCCTGAAACTTGGAGGGGCATGTTAAAGGGGTGACTGTGCATTCCAGGGCACTGAAGGAAAGCTGGGGCTGCAGGCAAAGCTGGACATGCGCCCTGGCCCAGGAGGCCATGCCAGGCCCTCGTTTCCATTGCTAGTGGAATGCTAGCCTCCTTGAGGCTCCCATTGGCTCCTAATTCCTTGGGACTCTGGATGAGGCCAGAACTGGAAGGGCGGCTCCAGGTAGGGGGCCATGTTCCACAGCGGGGACTGTTGGAAGGTCTGAGGTCTGCGGGGACCCACCAACAGAGGCCAGTTTCAAAGTCAGCCGAGGGGTTGAAGGGTGAGCTCCATGGTGAATGGAGGTTGCTACAGGCTCTGACTTCTCCACGGGGTGAGTACCCTCGCCTGGGAAGGGGCAGCCAAGGCTGGGAAGTGAGGGGGCCACACGCAGGGTGGGGAAGCTTTATTTGGGGCTTCAGTGAGAACTCTCCCAGTTCCCCTCAGTGGGGTTTCCACCTGGCTTTTGGCTACAGAGGGAAGGGAAAGCCTGAGGCCAGCATGAGGGAGGCCTTGGAGCCTGAGACTCCAACGCCAACCCTGTCCCATCTGCAGCCACACTACTCGCTCCTCTCCCAACAATTCCCTTTGTGGGGGCAAAAGTGGCAATTGTGGGCCAGGCGCAGTGGCTCACGCCTGTAATCCCAGCACTTTGCAAGGCCAAGGTGGGTGGATCACCTAAGGTCAGGAGTTCAAGGCCAGCCTGGCCAACATGGCAAAATCCATCTCTACTAAAAATTAGCTGGGCGTGGTGCATGCCTGTGATTCCAGCCACTCGGGAGGCTAAGGGAGGAGAATTGCTTGAGCCCGGGAAGCAGAGGTTGCAGTGAGCCAAGATCGCGCCACTGTACTCCAGCCTGGGTGACAGAGAGACTCCGTCTCAAAAAAAAAGTGGCAATAGTGGGGAGCTAACCATCACTGCCATTACACTCACATTCAATGGAAATTGATTAGGCCTGAGAGAAGGAGGAAGAGACAGAAACACTGACTCTGAGAACATGACCTTGGAAGACCCTCAGAGATCAACTAGCCAAGTCACTCACTTACAGATGGGGAAACTGAGGTTCCAACAGGCAGAAACAGGGTCCTGCCCTCTTCTCTGGCTCCTCAGTCTCCAGTTTGGATCAAGAGAGCCATCATTTTCCCAGTGGGAGGGGCTTCTGGGGCCTGGTCCTTGATGGGGCGAAGTGGAGGGATGGGCTTCTTTAGCCCTGCCCCTCTCCCAGGAGCCCAGCACTTCTAAGGGACTGAGGAGGATTGGAGGGAAGCAGGGAGGGAGGGAGCCAGAGTGTGAAGGGCGCAGCCGCTGGCAATGCCCCATTCCCTGCTCCAGCACTTCCCAGCCTTTCCAGGAGCTCAGCCCCACTCCTGCTCAGGGAGTCAGGTGCCCAGGGAGTCAGGTGCCCAGGGTAGGGAATAAGTCTGAGGAAAGGGGGTGGAGGCAGGACTGTGACAGTCTCAGGGACCAATCCCTGCCTATGCCCCTCACATGGCCAATTTGGGGAGAGAGAAATATCATCTAGGAGATTCAGCTTAATTCGCTTCAATTCAGCAAACATTTATTGAGCATCTATTATGTGCCAGGCACTGTGTGGGGCACTGGGGATATACACAAAGCCATAAGCACTGGGGACTGCCAGGTCAGCACTGTAGGGACCAAGATTAACTTTTCGGTGCATCTAATTCCACCTCTGTAAGACGCTGCTTCCAAGACTACAGTTGGGGAAGATGAAGGGATTCTAGAATCGGAGCCCTGGGAATGGAGACACAGCAGAGAAGAGGGGCGATACAACAGGGTCAAGGGTACAGAGGCCAGGCAGAGTGGGTGCAGAGTGGGCATGGGCAAGCAGCCTGGTAACATCTGTGTGAGGTGAGTGAGTCAAGCCCATCTGGAAATGCTAAACTCATCAGCTCAGTACCTAACTGCCAATCAACACACTGCCAACAGGGGTGGGCTAAGCTACTGGGATGCCTGCAGCAGATGGACGCTGCCCATGCTTGAGCCTGCCAGCTGGGGGCGGAGAGGTGGGTGGTGGGCACGTCCTGCCAGCTGGGACCAAGAGTGGTTGTCTACATTTCTGCAGCTTGCAGATTTCATTTTTTTGGTCACCCTTTAAGTGTCCTTCTCTCCCAGGATGAGTGAGGAACTGTGTTGATGTTGGGATCTTATCTTTTTCCAGGATCCATTAACTTTTAGGGGAATGATTTGCGGGCTTTCCTATGTATTCTAAGAAGTTCTAACTCTCCATCAAGAAGCCCAAGATTTCTGGAGTCTTTTTTTCCTCTGCCCTGACAAACTGGGGCCCAGGGAAAGCAATGTCTCTTCAGGGGCCTCATGGCCCAGGCAGATGGGGCTGGGTCAGGAGCCATCTCTGCCCCAGGTGCTCTGCCCTCGTATGCATTTTCTTCTGGAGCCTCTTAGAATCTCCTCCAGAGGATTCAGAGCTGCCTCCCCCAGGGCGGTGAGGTTGGGAGCAAAATGGGGCTTCTGTAAGTGGAGGTGGCAAACCAGTGAGATGTTTCCACAGCGGCCATTTCCACAGCTACCCTGCTTCCTAACCTACGCTGACAAGTTCCTCCTCTTCCTACCGTGGGGCTCGATCCCGCTTCTGGCTGCAGGTTCCCACCGCCACGCTCTGCCGGTTTCAGTCTGCTGACTGTCTCACCTGCTCCAGCCTCTCCTGCTCTCTCAGCACCTCACCCCGCCCCCCATTTATCTCTTCCTCCTAATTAAGGGCCACTGCACAGAGAGACGGGCTGGCTAACCCATGGGATTTAGCTTATAAGAACAAAGCACAATTTTTCAGGACTGAAATGCCTTGAGGTGCCTTGGAACTGGCTTTGGAAATTGCTATCTGCCTCCTAGCTATGGACTCATCACAGTTAGTTCCAGTTTATAAAAACGAAAAGCTGATGGGATCCATATTTCTCTCCGCGAGTCTCCTTGGGGAGGTTGGGCTGGTAAATATTTACAAGGTCAGGTTAAGCAGACAGACAATTGGAAGTACTGGGCAGGTCCAAAAGGATAGTCCCAGGCCATAGGGATGGCTTGGTGCAGTTCACGGGTGACGAAGCAAGAAATCTTCCTTCCTACTTATGTCTTAAGGATGGATAGCCTGTGTCTCTCGCTGTGCCTCTTGCTGGCGTCTTCCTTTATTGAAGCTTGCTGATGCACTGTACATAGTCTCTATAGGTATAACTATATTATATATACAAATATCAAACCTCTCACCACACCCACCCCAAAACTTACACTGTGTGTGTGTGTGTGTGTGTGTGTGGAGGTGTCATCACTTCTCAGTGTTTTTGAGTTGCTTCACCAAAGGCAAATTTTGGAATGTCCTTGCGCTTTGTGCACTTGGAGGGGAAAACCCAGCTACTTATGCACTGTCTCGGTTGCCTGTGCTATAGAGAGGCTGGAAGGGTGGTTGGAAGGGGAGAGACGCTGAGATGGCCCTCTGTGACCCGACTGCTGGGATGTATCTGCTTTTGGGAGCAGACTGACTTTCTTTTGCAATTTGTCTTATTGTTTGGGTCTACTGGCGACAATAAACTGTCTCCCCTGAAAATCCTCAAGTGTGGCTTTATTCAGGGGTGCAGGGCCGGGTAGGCTGAAGCCTCGCCAGGACCTTGACTGGAACCCTAGGTGCTCCTTTCCTGGTGATCCCATTGCTGCTATCCGATCGCCAGCATCTGAGGGCCTCAACGCCCCTGCCTTACAAGGGTGAGGTCGTCTACCGCACACTTGTCAATAGACGTTTCATCCTTTTGCCTTCCCCAACCCCCTGGGGACTGCCCACTTTGGGACAGCGTGGCTGAACACCTACTTCTTGGAGGGCTCTTAATTATTTTGGGGATGAAGATGACCCTGGAAGCTCCCAAGGCTGACTGTCCCGCGGATGTTGCTTGTTCTTTGCATGGGCAGACAGGCCATCCTTCCTGCTCTGTTCCCCAACAGTGTTGGATTAGACAGACATCTCCTTTGCCTCCTCTGGACTCAGGAAGAATGGATGACAGCTGGTCAGAGTCTGCCCTCGTGCAGTTCATGGAGAAGGGTGGCTGTGGGAAGGTTCAGGTGGCTCGAGTCCCATCTACATACTGCTGGATGCTATTTACATGTGCCAAAGCAGCCCTAAGAAGTTTAGGACCAACAGCGACCCCCTGGCTGGGGGCTCCACTGTCCCAGACAGGCCTCTTTCTCTCTTATTCTCCATTCTTCTGTCTCTTTGCATCTCTCCTTTCCTTCCTGGCATCATGGCTTCTCTCTCTCTCTCTCTCTCTCTCTCTCTCTCTCTCTCACCTAGGAGGCTTACCAGACAAGAAAAACCTCAACTTGTGGAATGGCAAGGAGATAGTTAACTAGTTGGGTCCTACTTTTCTCTTGGTTTCTGTCTCATTTCTGTCTGTTCCCTGGTGACCCAGAGACCCTCACCAGTGGTTAGTAGTTAGAAATATGCTAAGATGACCTTGATATTGGTGGTTCTAATGCCTTAAAGGATGACAGCTGCCACTTGGGAGAGAAGTCAGATAGGAGGTGGCCGCATTAAACAAAGGTGGCTGGTGTTTAACAGAGCCAAATTTTCCTTGGTTCGAAAGGATGTCTATTCCTGGAGTCTCTGAGTCCTTCCATGGATGGAGTCAGGGAGGGTGCTTCTGTCCTTAACAGACAGGAAAATCTGGGCAAGGGACAGGGACTGAGAAGCAGAAGGCACCAGGTTTTCTGGTTGGTTCCTTCCAGGATGGACACAGGCCCCTGATATTCAGCCAGGCCAGCAGCATCTTCCTCAGTCGGCTTTCCCCCCAAAACTCTTGGAAGTCACAAACTGGGCCTGGCTTCTGGGAAGGCTGAAACTGGCTTAGGCACTTCCCCTAAATTTGGGTTCTTTGGCCCTGCCTGCCTGGGGCAGGGTGGAGTAATTTCAATTGCAGAATGAGTTGCCTTGGTGGGGAAAGGACTAACTTCCACCCTGGTGCTCAACATGCTTGGTCTCCTGTGCCCCTCAGTTGGGGTGGAGGTACCTGTACAAGAGCCTCCCAGTTCCCACCAGATGCCCCATGGGTGGGATATCCCAGTGGGATAAGCCATTGGCCTGCCCTTGGACGGTTGCTAGGGAATAGGAATCTGGACCAAAAGGAGTGAGGGTGACAGAGTAGACCTTTACAACAGCAGAGGTGGGAGGGCCCCCAGGAATACCTGTCAAGCCTCCTTGTTCTAAAGGGGAAACTGAGAACCGGAACAGAGAAGTGACATGCTTAAGGTGACATGATGAGTCAAGCAGAGACAGGGTCTGGCATCAGACTCTGAGTCCACTCTTCTTCCTACAGTTCGCTGGTGCCGGGCCTAGTGCTCGACACAGCAGCACACACCAGCCCAGGTCCCCCCCGTGCCCTCCCCAGCTTGGCCTGAGTTGGTGCAGAAGAGGCACTCACGCTTCCTTAAGGGACCAGTTTTCAAAGCTGAGGTTCAGCGAGGAAAAGTGATTTGCCCAAAGTCACACAGTTGGCTAACGGCAGAGCCTGGGATAGAACCCAAGCCTCTCTTCTCCCATTAAAGGCTTTCCCTAGGCTGACCTGATGTCCCTGGGCAAGTAGGCTCATGTCCTATTAGAGGACAACTCGAGTTCCCAGAGTCCCGTTCCCATGCCCCATCAGCGACGTGCCTCGTGTCAGTTTCCATATGGGCCCCTCTTAGGCTACTTATCTCCCTCCCGTCTTGCAGGCATGGAAGGTAGTGTCAAAACATCTTCAGGTGACAGGAGCCTGGGGTAGTGTCTGGTGGGGTGCAGGCTGGGCAACTGGACACAGGACAGGAGGGCAGGCCCCCACTAGGTCTCCTGGCCTTCTTCATTGGCTCTTAGGGGGCTCAGAAGGTCCACATGGGAAGGGCTCTGCAGGAACTCTTCAGAGAGCCCTGGTAGCACTGTCCTCAACTCTTCCTACAGAATCTCACCCTGAAACCCACTATGTTCTAATAATTCCTGACTGCCTGCTATCTTGCTGATGTCCAGAGTGCCAGCTACCTCTTG
Organism: Plecturocebus donacophilus; assembly: GCA_004027715.1. Lineage (NCBI taxonomy): Eukaryota > Metazoa > Chordata > Mammalia > Primates > Pitheciidae > Plecturocebus > Plecturocebus donacophilus. The sequence goes on from PVKP010003799.1 coordinate 18,713, forward strand.
GGACAGGCTCCGGCAGCCCAGTGGATGAGGGCCTGGGGAAGGAAGCCCTGCTGAGAACCACATCCTGGCATCCTGACATGGCACACGGACTTGGTCAGCGGAGCCTAGCCTAGGGCAAAAGGGAGCAAGGCTCCGGGGAAGAGGTGATAGGAACAGATGTGTTGGGGTCGGGGAGTGGGTGCTTTTTCTTTTCTCTGGCAATAATGACCTTGAGGTCTAGGAGGTGCCGTGGAAGGAGGGGCGAGGGGCACCAGGCACTCAGCCTGGCTACTTGGGATTCCACGGGTGGGACATTCCCCTATGCCCCCAGCAAAGTCACCTCTATCCCAACCACAGTTGCCTCTGCTTCTCAAGTGGGACAGATTCCCAGTGAACAGGTGGCAAAAGGACTAGGAACTGTTAGCCCCAACAGATTGAGAGCTCTTCCTGTGGGCAGATGGGCAGAAGAAGAGGGTGTTCTCAGCCAGGACGGGAAGTGAGCGTCACAGCTGTTGACCGATAGCATGGCCCAGGCCGTAGCCTCAGGGACAGGGGTTAGAATTGTCCCATTCTGTCCCAAGGCAAGACATTAGGACTGGCAGGCAGAGACAGATATTGATCCAATGTAACTCAGAGCTGTGCAGAGGGTTGAGTTTTTGAGGTAATGATATCCCCATCCTGGAAGGCATTTAAGCATAGCTTAGGGGTGTTGTTGAGAAGATTCCTATATCAGGGCATACTTTTAGACAGCCTTTACGTTTTCTGACAATGGCCCTCTGCAGTCCTCATTTTAGGACTCAAATGATTGAAGTGGGATAGAAGTCTTGCTTGCCTGAAGGTGAGTATAACACAAAATAGGCAAATGTGCACGGATGTCTGGCCATCTGCCTTCTTACTCAATTGTGGTCTTCCCCGGGCCCCCCTCTGTACCCTTGCACCACTTTACCTGATTCTTCTTTATCTGATTTATCAATGGTAGGGGTGTGGAGGGTGTTGGCAAACCTCTATGTACAGTGAGAAATACGCCGGGAGAGGGTGGAAATTTGAAACCAGGTGACCTTGGGGAGCTTCTTTCCAAAGATGAGGTCAAGTCTAACTTGCCTTCTTGGCATCCTGACATGGCCCATGGACTTGGTGAGGGGAGGTCAGCAGAGCCTCGCCTAGGGGAAAAGGGAGCAAGGCCCTGGGGATGAGGTGACAGGAATAGATGTGCCTTCCTAGGCCCACCAGCCAGGGCACAAACCCCGTCTTTCCAGTCAAGACTGTAGATGGAAGATACAAGTCCTCCCTGCCTCCTTCTTGCTGAGTGCCCCCAGCTTTGCCAAATCTGCCAACATCTTCCCCCCTTCCCCATAGCATGCTCACACTCGTGCAGCTTGTCCACTGGAGCTAAGCCTGCTGGAAGGGCTGTGGATTTCATGTCCATCCTGAACTTGAAGGGGATTGAGGAAAAGGGGTATGGGACCCTTGGCTAGATCCTTAAGAAGAGCCACTATTTACTGAGGCTATTTACCGTGGCTGGAGCTGACCTAGGTATTCAGGTATTCGACGGATATCAGCTTACTTCATTATCAGGGTAACACCCCACCAGATGCATTCTTTTCTCATTTTTACACATGAGGAAACAAAGTTCTGTACAAACAAGATGGTACAGCTAGGAAACAGCAGAGCCAAATTCACACTTAGGGCCTGGTGAGGCCAAAGCCGTCACATGACACCAGGAGAAAGGACAGTGAACTGGGCTCCGCAGATCAAACACTTGGGGGTGGGGGAAGGGTGGCACCATGGACAACAATATAAGGGCAAAAGTGTTTAGGAGCAGAGGCCACGTTTTCCCACTGGGCCCCTCCTGCCCACTCCTACATGGCCTGGCCTTTGGCCCCACAGCTTGTGCAAACAGCCACAGCATCTGCTGGCCACCTTCTCTCCTCTCCTGGCTTCTCACTCCGCTCCCTTCCTGCCGAAAGCCTGTGTATCCTCTGCTTCACCTACTGGCCAGTTGTCTCCCCGTCTGTCCCTTTCCGCCTGAGCCACATTCCAACTTCTTTAAGTTGCCCTCAACTCAGGAAGACTCTCCTCTGCTCCCATGCTTCCTCTCCACCTTCCCTGCCACATTTCCTGTCCTGGTCCACATCCTCCCTCTCCCCTCACTTTGCAAGACTCGCTGCTCCCACACTAAAATGCTCCTAATGCATGAGACCAGAGCATCCGGGAGTCCTGCCGGGAACTCCACGCTATGCTGTGCTCCTGGCCTGGTCAGTCTGTCTCAGGTGCCCATTGCAGAGTCAGGGCCAGGTCTAGTGGTCCAGGAGGGCATCTGGCCATTCAGCTGACAAGGCAGTCCTGTGAGCAGCAGGCTGCAATGAATGACAAACCTTCCCAAAGCCCCCAGCCCCCAGCCCTCCCCAGCCACCATCCTCCCTTGATGGGCGGGCGGGCGGCCATGGTGACCCATGAAGCAGAGAGAGAAATAGAGCTCTGGGGTGTTGGGTAGGGTGGCTGACCCCTGCCCGGGGGCTTCAAATCCCACCCCAGTGTGGCCTATAGTAAAGAGATGTCCAGGACTCACCCCTTCTCGGAGCTGCTGCACGGGAAGCGCATGCCTGCTCCTGGAAGTGGGCACACACCCTCTCCAGCTTGGGACTGTCTGGTGAGCAGCCCTCTGGTCAGGAAATTTCAGCTTCCTCCTCCCTCTGCTCTCCTCCTTCCAATGAGCTCATCTGTCTGGGGCTCCCTACCCGCCTCAGCCTGAAAGGATGTTTGGACAGAACCTGGCAGAAAACAGAAACAGACGAGAGGGCTGGAGGAGGCGGCTGCCTACCTGCCTCTGCCCACAGCCCCTAGAAAGCAGAGGGGACTGAGAAGAAGTGCTCGACTCTCCTTGGGAGAAGGGTTCAGAAAGAGTTTATCTTCACTCCAACTCGCTGGTGTGAGGTGGACTCTGTGCGGTCTTCCTGGCTGGACTGCGGGTTAGTTTGGGGCATGCTGCCATGTTAACGCCCTCAGCACCTGCCAAACTTCAGTGGATGCCGAGACTCCCGGGGAGGCCAGCCGGTGCTCTGAGCTGGAGGGAGGGGCTGGTGAGTAGGGAAGGGAAGAGAGCAGACCTCGGTGCAGCAGAAAGAAGCTCCCAGAAGTTTGTCAGGGTAGTGTCCAGCCAACCCCAGCCCAAGCGACAGAAGGATTTGTGGACATTCTAAGTTAGGGCAAGTGGAACATCTCCTGCCTGCAGTTTCTCCATCCCGAGACCGCGGTTCTGTTTAAAACCAGAGGGTAGCTCAGGGAAGGCGAGGGGCAGAAGCAGCTCTTGGCATGGCTCTGGAGAGGAGCTGTGAAGTGGGTGTGTGTGTGGGGGGGGACTCCCTGCAGAGCCCATTGTCCTCCAGCTCCAAGAGCCGAGTCAGCGCCGCACCGAGCTCCCTCCGTAACCTGCAGTGCCCCCACAGGAGCGCGAGGGTTTATGGGGAAGGAGGAGGGAGAAGGAGGCGGACGGGCAAGGGCAATAGGGGAGCCGGAGTGGGAGGAGGCTCCCTGCCAGGCTCTTGCGACTTAGGAGGAACTCCTCTCAAAATAGCACTGGAGGCCTCCTCAGAGCTCTCTGTTGCCCTTCCTCCAGTGCACAGGGTCTCAGTGGCTTTCTGAGAACTGGCAGGGGAGGAAGCCTTCCACATACCCCGCTCCTTATCTGTAGAAGGTGATCCAGCTCCAGGGGTGAATGCCATCCAGTTGTAAGCACAGCTCTGGAGGCTGGCAGCTGGAGCTCGGCCCCATTCCTACCCACCCCACTTTCCCTGGGGAACACTGACTCTTCTCCAGTCTGGCCCCTCCTGGTAAACAGGCACCCACCCTCCTTCCTAGCCCCAGTCTAGCTCCCTAGGAGGGCGAGGGAGGAGGAGACCGTCAGTTGCCGGGTCCCTGAGGACTTTTTGTTGGACTAACTGCTTCAAAGAACCGTACATGAATCCCCAAAGAAACAGTCTCCTTCCCCTGAAATCTAGGCCTGTCTCCTGCAGCCTGAGAGCGGGCAGTTCTCTCACAGCTCCGTGGCACAGGGCCCAATCTGCCGCTGCATCTTTGAAAACTTGCTCTTCAATGTATTTTTGAGCTAGGCCACCCAAGAGCGGCGTGTGCATTACCCCAACACCAGGAACCTGGCTTGTTCGGCTACAGCTGGGGACTGTGTCCCCAGACGCCACCCCTGCCCTCTCCCAAGGGACTTCCAACAGAAGGGACAGGAGCCAAGGCATGATATCTGTTTCTTCCTGTCCCTACGCAGCGACTGGGGACTCTTGAGCTGGGTGAAGAGGCGCTACATGGAGGCGGGGGTGGGGGGGGCCCTGGAAAAGATAGTTTTCAAAAGCTAAGAAAGAAGGATCTCTGACCTTTTGACACCCTTCACTCCTGGCGGCCTCAGTAGGAGCCTCTGAGCTAGATCGATGGACTAGGTTTTTGAGAATTTTTGAGGAAAGTGCTCTATAAATGTAAAAATCCTCTAGCCCTTAAGCTAATGCATTTCCCAAGCACTCTTTCTGCCCAGCTGCAGAACCCTCCTGGAGTTCTTTAGAGGAAAGCTGGGGGTGTAGATTGGGGAAATGAAGGAATAGGGGAGGTTCTGACCCTGACTTTAGCAGTCACTTTCTAGGTGACCTCGGGTTACACATTCTACCTCTCTGAGCGTCTTTCTTTATCTCTAAGGCATGGGGGTTTCCTAAGGACCCTTCAAACTCTAGGAATTGGAGAGGTAGCAGTGAGGTAGCAGGGAAAGTGGGGAGAGGGCACTGAGGACACTGGCTCCCTTTTCCTGTCACCAGGATCTAAAGATATCCCTGCAGCTCTGTCCCTCCCCCGCCCCCTGCTCTGGGCAGGGGTCATTTCCTTCCCTTTGGCTCACCTCCTCTCTCACCTCAGTCTAGGGCTCTGAGAAACATGACCCCTGCTGTAAAAATAAAGTGGTCCGTGTGTGTGTGCCTGGCCCTGCTGATCTAGTGCCAGGACCTCCTGGGGGAAGGGTCAGCCTGAGAACCTAGAGACAGAGTGGGAGGCTTAGCCTCTGGGCCCACAAACCTCTTTAAGTTCAAGTGTACTCAGTGCCTGGCAGTCTGCTAAGCACTTTTACATGCAATAATATCTCATTCCCTCTTTTGTTTTTTTGGGATGGAGTCTTGCCCTGTCCCCCAGGCTGCAGTGCAGTGGTGCAGTCTTGGCTCACTGAACCTCCACCTCCTGGGTTCAAACGATTCTCCTGCCTCAGCCTCCTGAGGAGCTGGGATTACAGGTGCATGCCACTACGCCTGGCTAATTTTTTGTATTTTTAAAATATTTTGTATTTCATCCTGTTAGCCAAGCTGGTCTTGATCTCCTGATCTGGTGATTCGCCCTCCTTGGCCTCCCAAAGTGCTGGGATTATGGGCGTGAGCCACTGCGCCTGGCCGGTCTCATTCCCTCTTTACAGCTAGGTCCACTTCTGATGTTGCAAGGCCTGGAGCAAAGGTGCAAATGGAAATTATATGTACGTCTAAATATTAATCAGGATTAACAAAGCGTTAAGATTGATGTTTTATCCTCTGCCTTTAATTACTTTTCCTTCGTGATCACCCGGAAAAGCATGTCCAAAATGGAATTTTCAGGCCATTCCCTGGTACATGATCTTCTCTGGTCCTGTAGTGAGAGGGGCTCTTGTGCATGCCTGGGGTATAGGTCAAGTTCCATCTATTCTCCATCACCTGCAAACAGCTGTCCCTTGCCTACTTCTCTAGCCCCTGAGTGTACACCCGGTATGGTCAGCTCTTGAAAGGACAGACCTGGGGAATAGGGGAATTCCAGAGTTCCTGACACTGGGAGTACGGTCTCAAAGGGGAGGAGGTGCATGCCCCCACCTGCCCTGCCCCCTTGGTCCCATGGACTCATTCTCCAGTGAGGAGGGGCATGGCCAGAGGAGGGCCAGCATGAGGGCCTTTGAAATCAGGAGTCCAGGGCTGAGGCTCCTGTTGCCCAGGTCTAAGGGTAACATTGCTCTTAATAAGCCTAAGAGGCAGACATCCTTACATTCACCATGTTATAGATGAGGAGCAGAGGATCCCCAGAAGACTGTGTGACTTGCTCAAAGCCATTCAGTCATAAATGGTGGAGCTGCCAGAGCTCTGTGCCACTATTGGGAAGGCAGCGATCCTCTGTCCCGAAAAAGCAAACAGACATTCAGCATTTTGCCTACAACCTCAGGGGGTCGGGATCACTCCAAAGTCCACCCAGAGACCCCCGATTTAGAAGGTGGTGCGCTGGTGTGCCTGCAGCAGAAGCCAGACCATGAAGTTCCGACCAGTCCTAGACAGCAAAGAGGACCTGTGGTGCAGGGAGGGTCTTGCTTGGTTGGAAAGGTGCTAGGAGGAGATCGACTAATTTACAGAACCTCCACCCCAAGTAGCACCGTTTAAGTGAAACTCTTTCACTTGGAACTGCCTGGGAATAGTCTTCCTCGTTCACAGCCTCGCCTCAACCCTGGTTGTCACCCTGGACTCCCTCCTCCATCCGCACCCCAAAAGAGAGGCCGAGGGAGTCTGCGGTTCCAAAGAAAACGGGAGAGTTGGAGGAGGGCGAAAAGGCAGAGTCTGAGGGGAATGGCCCAGGTGGGAAAAATGAGAAGCAGGGGTGCAGCGGGAGGGTGAAATGGGGCGCAGGCCACAGACCAGGCGCGGACCGTCCTGCTTCCTAACCTGGAGCATGGCGATTTCCAAGGGGTCCTTACAGAAATGTGGGGCAGGGTGGCGTGAGGTGCGGGAAGCGAGAGCGGGGCGGTTGGCAATTGGAAGGCGGTGTTCCCGGCTTCCTAAAACAACCCGGGAGTTGCCGAGCCGCGGGGCCGAAGGTGGCGGGCGCCGGTCCCGAGGCTGCACGCGCGCCAAGTCGCACGGCCACCGAGGAGGCGCAGGCTGCAGTGGGCAAGCCCGCACACGCCCACCCGTTGCGGCAGCGTCCGTTGCGGACGTTCGACCGTTCCCTGGCGGTCCTGGGAGAGGGAGCCGCTAACCTTCCCGTGTTCCCCCAAAGCAGAGCGAAACAGCCTTCCAACGACCGAAAAGCTCCCCCTCTACTCCCCCCTGAACTGTGCTCCTAATTGGCAGCTCAGCTCAAGGGATGATGCGGGCTGCTGCGGGCCGGCCCTGCAGTGCCCGCCGGAGCAGCCCAGCCCCACTGGAGAGGAAGTTGGGGGCACTGCCTGGTCTGGGGGCTCCGTGGGTTCGGCGGCGGCCACCGCCCCTCCTGCGGCTGGAGCACTTCCAGAGCAGAGGCGCAGCCTCGCTCGCCGCTGCGCTCGCTCAGTCTTCCTCCCGCTCCTGCTCCGGCCCCTCCTCCTCCTCCCCTCCCGCCGCGGCTCCAGCAGCCGGCTTCCCGCGGCGGGCGAGCGCGCCTCCCCCTCCGTTCCCTCCCTCCCCCTCCTCTCGTTCTCTGCCCGCTAACTTTCCTGCGCCCCGACCTGCGGCGCAGAGCTCCGGGCCAGCTTCGTGGCCGAATGCCGACCTCGGGCGGAGAGCGCGGCTGTGCCCAGTATTCCATCCCCGCGCCCCAGTCGCGCTCCGGAGAGCACAGGACTATGCCCGGGGCTGGGGACCGAGGCGAAGCCCCGGCGAGATGGCTGGGCACTGGGCTTTTGGGTAAGGCAGCCCCGGCTTGGTCTCTTCTCTTGCCTCCTCCCACGCCCAAAGAAGGGGACACTCGAGAAGGGAGATGCTTTGGATAGGGTGGGCTTTGGAGTGCGGCACGGAATGAGGACGGTGGCCGCAGGCTTCCCGCTGGACGCTGGTTCAGAGGCTGTGCTCCCTGGGGACCCTGCGTGTCCCCTCTACCCCATCAGCCCGCCAGTCTCTGGATTAGTTTTTTTGCTGTATCTGGAGCCTTCAGCTCCAGGTTTCTGGGGCTGGATCTTGGGGCTGCAGCGCCGGTCTCCAGAGTTCAGAGGTTCGGGATGCTGGAGGAGGGGGTCCGTGCCTTGGGTGCAGGGGATGCCGGGTGGGTTGCACGTGTGACTGTCGGGATGGTGGTTTCCGTCCCTGCCCAGAGCCGTTTGCTCGTTTCCCAGGCACCAATGGGGGGTGGGGGAGTCCCCTTCTTCCTGGGCCATTTTCCTGCTTTGCCCCTCTGCCCTCTACCTCCTTCAGAACCCACTGACTTCTCTGTAGCGGCACTTGAACGCTGGAAGGGGTTGGAGGGGCTTGCGGGATCATTCAAGGCCCTTTAGGAAGGGCCTTGTTTCTCTTCCTGCAAATAAATTCCATAGGGAAGACCTGTTTGACCTGCTCCTGGCTCTTTATTTTTGGAGTGAATATGGAGACAGAGGACACATGTCCAGAGGACACGGAGGGAGAAGCATTATTAATATCTTTAATATGCACATGAGAGTCTTGAGCGTCAAACTCCAAGAGATTAGGGAATGATATTTATTAGTCCAGAATGTAATCTCCTCATAAATCATAGCCAGACTTTAATGTAAGCCGACTCCAGCTCTGGCAACGGCATCTCTTCCTGTTTGTATTGGTCAGATTTGGCTTTTGGCAGCTCCCTGCTTTGGGTAACACACGCGGTGTAGGTATTTGTGCTGAAAACAGGGAGATAGAAGCTTATACGGGAAGTGGCTAGTGTCTCTGCGAATGAAAACTGTGTGCAGACCTAGCAGGTTGGTGCCTGGTGGTGAAGAGGGGAGACAGGATTTCTTGTACTTGGGATGTTTATTTACATCCCTACCGCTAGATGGAAGACACCCGTGTTTTCTCCTGTACCTTTGGCACAGATGTCATGCTGGTTTCACAGTGACCTTAACCAAGTGGGCCTCAGTGAGGCCTGAGGCTCCTTTTTGCCAGGTGGGCACAGTGCCATTCCATTCTACTTCCCCTCATCCCATCTCAAATCAGCCTAGGTCCCCACGGTGGCCATGACAGGGGTAAGGGGTCACTGAGGAATTCAAACTCATACAGTCATTAAACTACCCCACCTCACACCTCTGGGTTATCTTCCTGGGTGGTGGGATGCCAGTCCTTGGTTTGTTAGAATACTCATAGAACCAGGCCTCTGTGGGCAACCAAGAGGGCCCTGAAAATGATTGTGTGTGTGTGTGTGTGTGTGTTTGAGAGAGAGAGAGAGCGGGTGAGCAAGTGCGGGAGCGGTGCAAGGGAGGGAGGGAGAGATGCAAAGAGACAGAAGAATGGAGAATAAGAGAGAAAGAGGCCTGTCTGGGACAGTGGAGCCCCCAGCCAGGGGGTCGCCTTTGGTCTTAAACTTCTTAGGGCTGCTTTGGCACATGTAAATAGCATCCAGCAGTATGTAGATGGGACACGAGCCACCTGAACCTTCCCACAGCCACCCTTCTCCATGAATTGCATGAGGGCAGACTCTGACCTCGTCATCCATTCTTCCTGAGTCCAGAGGAGGCAAAAGAGATGTCTGTCTAATCCAACACTGTTGGGGAACAGAGCAGGTAGGATGGCCTGTCTGCTCATGCCCCACCTTCTCCAAGGACTGTTCAGCTATATAGATCAGGTAGGGGCTAAGGCCTATTGATGTCGGTTTAGACGAATTTCTGAGCTACCCTTTGGGAGCCCAGGAGAGAGCAAAGTGACTTGTAGGTGGGAGACCTGCAAGCCCCAGGACTGGCTCCATTTGCTCTGGCTCTGCCCCTGCCCCGCTGGTCTGCAGAGGGACTCCAACCAAGGTCCCCTTGGCCCTTGACCAGGCAACGCTGACTGAGCCCTCACAGGGGCATTGGTCTGAGCTTGGGACATAGATGACATCCTTGCTCTCAGTCCAGTGGGGAAGACACAGAGATGAGTGGACAGCCAACTGGAGATGTTCCCTGGGAGCATCAGAGATGGCAGGGACTTGGGGAACCAGAGCACAGAGCTCTCCTAAGGATGAGGAAGTCATGGTCCAGAGAGGGATGGTGACTTGCAGGGGACGCATGGACAATTGATAACCAAGTGGGACAGAATCTGGGTTTCCTGGGCTCTGTCACACCAGACTGCTTCCCAGTTAACCCAGGTCTGGTGAGGGGGAAGGTCAATAGGGATTGTGCTTAGGGCTGAAGAATAATTGAGGCTCTGGGGCATGAGTGTGGAAGGATACAGGCTTGAGGGGCCTAGAGCTGCTGTTTTCACAGCTTTGGAGACTGAATACAGAGCAGTGGACTCCCAGGAGTCCTCTTCCCCTCTCCCCATATCAAACGCAATCCCACAGACTGAGACCAAAGTGATTTTTGATAACCTAACAAAATGCCCTTTTCTTAAACTGAGAAGCAGTTTCCAAGGCTGTATCACTGTCATTGAGGTTCATGCGGGTTTCAGTCTCTTCCTAAGCATGTAGCTGGTAATATCTCTGTCCTGCCCACTCCTTCCTTGTTCCCTTGTTTACTTAATTGCTGTGATCTGTGTTTAATTATCACTTGTGAGGGTGCTATGTTGCACAACCCTATTTCCCCTGGTGTGTATTTATTAAGGGCTTGTTTAAAGAGAATGCAATTAAGGAGAGGGTGCTCAGTCCCACTCAGAGGAAGATGGAGGAAAGAGGAAGCAAGGAGACTGTGGAGAAGAAAAGAGGAAAGGGGAGAAGTGGAGAGAGTTTGAATCTGGAGTCCCAGATTTGAATCTGGAAAACATGCTTAGTTCTCCTGAACCTGCTGGAGGTGCAAGCCTGGGAGGGCACCTGAGAGAAGGCTGGGGTCCCAAAGCTCTTATGACTGCCCCCCTTCTGCTGAGATCATCATGAGAGCAAGACTGCGCACAGCGGACCACCTTGCCCTGCTGCCAGTCCTCAGGAAGGTGTAGGGATCTCTGCATCAACTGGGATGGGTCGTGCCAACACAGCCTGCTCTCTGGCCTGTAAGAGGAGGGACGGGCATGCTGCTGGGACTTGTTTGCAAAGCTGGTTTCATTGAACGTCCCGTGCTGTCTCAGGGGCATGCTTCCATCCCAGCAAAGCTCCTGGGGGTGTGCAGGAAGCAGGCAGGTTGCCTAGGGAGAGGGAGCTGAAATCTTTCCTTTGGCTCTGGGCCCAGGGGCCTTCCCTGGCCCAGTCCTGCCTCCCAAAGCCCCCAGGGCCTCCACCCCAGGAGGGGTCCTGTCCTGCCGGCCTCAGCTCACTTTCTGCCTCCCAGCTGTAACTCTGAGCCTCTCTACCTCCCTGGGCCGGAGTGTATCAGCCTCCCTATTAGTCAGTCATGTGTCCCCTTGCCATGCCAGCAAGCCCTCAGAGCTACACTTAGAGTGGGTACTGGCCTGACTGTCTTTCCTCCCACCACCCTGGTGTGGCTGTGACTGACCCCTGGATGTGGGAAACCGTGGTGGAAGGTTTCTTGCCTCCACGTTTGCCTTGGGATATATGGTAGCTGCCATAAGATTCCTGCTGGTGTGAATATTTAACAATATGATTGGCATGTGCTGATTCTTTTCCACTTTAACAAAAGTGATCCTGAGTCAATCTTCAGCAAAAACCCCAGATGAGGATGGCAGGGTGCCGAGGACTTCGGCGAAGGCAAAGAAAATGGCTGTTCTGAGAGTGGCTAAGTGGATATAGGGCCTTTTAGTGAGGAAAAGCAAGGTTTTCGGGTTCAGGATTGAATTCCACGGGGTCATGACTGGGAAGACTTGTTCAACAATTCCACAGTGCCAGAAAGAGAGGCCCCCTACTCTCAAACACACACATGTCCACTTTAACATTCTAGAATTCAGTTTAGAAAAGAGTGAAGCAAGGCTTTCTTGACTTAAGGGACACGGCCACATGGAAATAAGCCAAGATGTGGCACAGGGTGAAAATACAGATCAACGTGGGAATGGCCGGGAGACATTCTTGGCTGACACTGGTTATTAAGGGCAGCTGGGGGTACCCTGGTTACCTGTGATGAAGGACACCCTGTCCCCCGCTCCCCTTTCAAACACCACCCTCCTCTACCTGCAGGGTGCCCACTCACGGGAGCCCTTCTTGTGTTATATAATCTCCTGTTTTGGCTTCACACCAACCTCAGGAAGTAGGAAGGACAGGCATCCCTGCCCTGGCGTGGGGACCTGTTCACGGGATGTGGCACCTCTGACTTTGTCAAGGTCAGCTAGCAGAGTGGGGCCTGCTTATGTGTGCTCACCAGTCCTCTCTGGGCTTGGTCATCCTGAAGCCGCCCTCAGGGGACTTTGTGGACCAACACCTGCCTCTGGCTGCCCGCTCCCCCCCAGAGCAGCCTCACAGGAGACACTGGGTATGGAAGGCAGGCCCCTCGGCTTTCTCGTGCAGGACCCTCCCAGATGTAGTTGGCAGGACTGCATGACTCCTGGCTGGGAGGGCTGCGCACTGAAGAAGCCAGGCCTGCCCACTCTCTCTGATGCTTTCACTCGGGCAGGGCTCTGGACTCTGTGAAGCCATTTCTGCTGATTTTCATTTTTCCCTCGTAGCTACTGAGGAAATGGCAATGCTTTACTCGCAGAGTCCTGAGTGTATTAGAGTTAAGTCATCCACATAGGCGCACACAAACCAGGCAGAAATGCGTACTGTATCATGAGCCAGACCTTAAAGAAATAGTGTTCTCCTCTCTTCTGGACCCGTCTTTTGCTCTTTTTTGTTTGTTTGCTTGTTTCTATTTAAAGCAACCAATAAGATTTCCCTTTTGAATGCATCTTTTGTGCTCTTGAACCTCTCTTTCTGGCTGGGGTTGAAGTGGGGAGATTTGGGCACTGATTTGAGTTCCCTCATCTCCTCCGATGTTGATTCCTGGTCCCGTAGGCTGATGAGCATTGGGGTAGGAGCTGCCACACTCCTTGGTGCCCGGAGGGAGGCCATTAGCTATCAGGAAGCTGCCTTGTCCGAGAGCCTGGCTGTCCACCGCTCTGCATTCAGTTCCTATTTGTGGGGACTATGGAGGCTGGGAAGCAGAGCTGGTGTCTCCCATCAGAAGGTTCTAGTGCTGGCTGCAGCCTGGAGAGTGGGCTCTTGTGTCTGGCTTCGGTCCCTAGACCTCTGAGAGAGATGGGGCGGAGGAGAGCAGAGGTAAACAGAAAGGCAGGAGTTCTATGGAGCGCTATGCCAGGACAGCATTGTTTTCCTGGAGAGCACGTGGCAGAGTGGTGGAAGAAGGTGCTAATGTCTGAATGCTGCTTATGCCACTCACTGGGTGGGTGGCCATGAGCAAGGTAATCTCTTTAAGTCTGTTTCCTCAGTTGTTTATTGAGAATAAAAATGGTAAATTATAGGATGATTATGAGGGTTAAACGAGACAGTGTATATAAAATACCTCTTCTATCCTATAGTATGTGCTCAGTTTCAAATTCACTATTTACTATGTGGCCCTGGGAAAATCAATTTAACTTGTCTGAGCCTCAATTTCATCATATATAAAGTGGGAACATTATACCTGCCTTTGGGCATTCTAATAAAAGTTGGAGTTAGGGCGAGCGAGATGGCTCATGCCCGTAATCCCAGCACTTTGGGAGCCTGATGCTGGTGGATCACGAGGTCAGGCGTTCGAGACCAGCCTGGCCAACATAGTGAAACTCTGTCTTTACTAAAAAATTAGCCAAGTGTGGTGGTGGGCACCTGTAGTCCCAACTACTCAGGAAGCTGAGGCAGGAGAATCGCTTGAACCTGGGGAGGCAGAGGTTGCAGTGAGCCAAACTGTGCCACTGCACTCCAGCCCAGGCGACGGTGCGAGATTCTGTCTCAAAAAATAAAATTTTTTGAGTTAGTATGCACAAATCCTCTCGCACAGTGGTTCTCATAGTGTGGTCCCTGCCCACAGCATTCCCTGGGAACTTTTTAGAAATGTAAAGGCTCAGGCTCCACTCCAGACCTACTGAGGCAGAACTCCAGGGGCTGGGCAGAGCTAGCTGTAACTGTTCTCCACGGGATTCGGATGCTCTCTCAAGTTTGAAAACCATGGCTCTAGAACAAATCCTGGCTGCCTGCAAATCCTAGGAGCTGACCAAAAATAAGGGTTAATTGAAATAACTTCCCAGCACTAATTGGAGCTCTGGTGGGCAAATCCGGGTCTCTTAGGCAAGTTACCAACCTCTCTAGGCTCAGTTGTCTCACCTAAACGTGGAGCTATAACAGGAGTGAGGTTGAAATGTGCTTGGTACATAGTAGATGCTCAGTTAATATCAGCTGTTACTATTGTTATTGACAGTGGCAGGATCGCGTTGGGGTTACTGGACCACAGGTGTGATTCTGGGGCTGGGGGCTACGAGCACTCCATTTTGTCCAGAAGCTCAGGGCACAGGAAGAAGCTGAGCGAGCAGGCCTGCCTGCTCTCCTTGGAGCTCCTTTTCTGTCATTTGAAAAGCATTGCTCAGACGCATTATCATCGGGTGGTGGCAAAACAAGAGGTTTACGATGCAGAACAGGGAATTAAGTTAGACAACAGAGGGCCTTCCTGAGAGCGGGGGTTCCTCTAGGGACGAGGTGAGGCAGGCATCCACTTCCGGACACCGTACCCGCCCCCACCGACCATGAGGCGAGTGGGATTTCCTTGAGGCATCTGCAGGACGCTGAGGGGGTGGGGGTTGGGGTGGGAGGAACCAGGCAGGCCCCCTTACAAGGACTCCGGAGCGGGAGTTTGCAGGCCTCGTCCCAGCCGAGAGGGCCGCCTTGGAGTGCTGGGGAGGAGGTTCGAAGCGTGGGAGAGAAGCCCGGGGGCGCTCTGGGGACGCGCCGGGACGAGGCGGCGGAGTGTGGCGGGGAGGCCTGGCTGCTGGGCTCCGGAGGCCACCGCGGGTCCAGCGCCCTTCCCGTCCCGCCCCCGCGCTCGTGCCCTCGGGCTGGCCCGGAATCCCTCCCCAGGGTATCTTCTGCCTCTGACTTTCCCACCCTGGCTGCACTCGCGCGCCCCCGCGGCTGCGCAGCTCCAAGCCCCGCGCTGTGTTCCCCAGCGCCGGGCCGTCTTCCTGCGGTTCCCGGAGTCCCGTTTGGCTGCCACAGGGCGTCGGGCTCGTTTGGCCCAGCGAGGTTCAGACCGAACGAGTCCTTCTGCCTCTCCGCCCCTGGGGGCCAGGGAGGAGCCTCCAGGCCCAGGGGACAAGAGGCTGCTGGACTGCTGCCCGGGACTGCGGCGGCCGCGTTTCTCTTCACCTTACGGGACCCGGCTCTTCCCCGGCCCTGACTACCCCGCCTACCAGTTCCGAAAACCTGGCGAGAGGCGCGCACTGTCCTAGGGGAATTCCCCTGCAAACAGAAGGGAGCCCGTCCCGCGGGTCCCGGGGTGGGTGCGGCGGGATCACCTCCAGGCACTGCGTCCCCAGGTGACTGGCAGAGCGGGGCGCGGTTCGCGGGAGTGGCCAGGCCTTAGTTTCCTTGGGTTGGAGTGACCTCTGGTGGTCATTCAGAGCGCCACAAGGGCTACCACCTGGTCCAGAATTTAGTCCTGTCCAGGGGAGAAACGGAGAATGATGGAGGGTGGCCCAGGCGGTGTTGATTGGAGGAGAGAGTCATCCTCCTGAAGCTGGCACTGAGGGTGGTGGAGACCTCCCTGCCTGGCCAAGCCACTCCGCCCTGCCCGAGCATCCCCTTCCAGAGCTCCAGCCAGAGGTTTCGGTGGGGTCTTATTAAGGGAGGTGCTCCTTATACAGGCCTCTTCCTGCTCCCCGTAACCCTGTCGCTGGAGGTGTCTGTGGGAAAGGCCACTGACATCTACGCTGTCAACGGCACGGAGATCCTGCTGCCCTGCACCTTCTCCAGCTGCTTTGGCTTTGAGGACCTCCACTTCCGGTGGACCTACAACAGCAGTGACGCGTTCAGGATTGTAAGTGTTTGGGGGGAGGACAGGACAGCCCAGCCTCCCTCACCCATGCCTCCCCTCCCAGGCTCTGGCCCCTTCTGGACTGAGACCCACTGCGATGGTCCTCAGAACCCACTTTTTGCCACCCTTTCTCCCAGTATACTTTTCAGAGCCTGCCGGGAAGGATGTAATTGGGAGAGATGCTTCGATCGTGTTGCCAGAATCTGGGGACTGCTGGAATTCTTGGCTAGAGTTTTTTGTCTGGTCTTAAGAAACACCTGGAACTCGGATCGCTTGTATAGAAATCAATAGTTTAACGAACAGGAGAGAGAAAGGCCTTTGGAAAGCTTGGGGAGAAGGAATGAGAAGAATCTAAATGAGGGAAGGGCTGAGAAACAGGACTGGCAGGGAAAGGAGAGAGGAAGAGAGGAAGAGCTTAGGGAGCATTGGCGGGTTGTGGTGGGGGTGGGAGTGAAACAACGAACAGGTATGTATTGAGTACTCACTCTGCAATCTAGTGGGGGATCCAACCTGAGTCTGTCACAGGGAAGCCACAAGAGACCAACTCTGGTTATAATTAAATGCTGACCTCAGAGGATACTGATGGGCAGAGTTGTGGGATTGAGCCAGGTCTTGATAGAGGGCCAGAATTCAGATGGGCAGGGGACATGGTGTCAACAAAGGCTGGGTGGGAGGTGACAGAGGGAAATGCATGTGGCGCTTGCAGGAGCCATTACGTAAAAGGCTTTTATGAAGAGAGTGGTAAGAGCTGTGCTGCATTCCAGGGAGATCTTAATAAAAGGAAATGGGTTTAGACTGAAACAAGCAAAATTCAGGTTAGACAGGCAGCGCTATTGACGCTGGAGGAGGAAACCTCGGGGGGAGGGAGCAGGCTGTGACTGCAGGCTCTTCCTAGTCCTGGACAGGGAGGCACCCAAGGAGTGGGCTGGTGTGATGTCATGACCCTTGAGGACCCTGATTCTTTCTTGGCCACCTTCTCTCCCCAATCCCCTTCCTCCACCAGCTTATAGAGGGGACTGTGAAGAATGAGAAGTCTGACCCCAAGGTGACGTTGAAAGACGATGACCGCATCACTCTGGTAGGCTCTACTAAGGAGAAGATGAACAACATTTCCATTGTGCTGAGGGACCTGGAGTTCAGCGACACGGGCAAATACACCTGCCATGTGAAGAACCCCAAGGAGAATAATCTCCAGCACCACGCCACCATCTTCCTCCAAGTCGTTGATAGACGTACGCAGTAGGGGCTGGCCCAGGGCAGCGGAGTGGGAAGGACTTGGGGGGCACCCAACTCAGCATTACAGCAAAACGGCAAAATGGACCGTGTTGGTGTTTTCTTTTGCTTTACCCTTTCCAGAGTTGCTGGAGTTACATCTAAAAGCTAGAAGAACTCAGCTTGAACACTTACTCTGCTACCCAATAGCTTATGAAATGTGCTTAGCCTCTCTAAGCCTCGTTTTCCTCATCTGTAAAATGGGAATATGGCTGCATTTTCCTAGGGTTGTGGTGAGGGTTAGAGAAGCTACCTGGGAGTGTTTTGTGGCTAGTAAGGTTTTCTCCACATATGCTGATTATTAATACCATTGAGTATTCCATTAGCAAAAATTGAATGTCAGGCATTGGACTAAGAAGTGCTATGAGTGATACATTACATTTTTCCTTGAGGAATTCACAGCACAAGGTAGGACAGAATACAAATAAATAACTGGAATGGGCAGAGCATGAGAGATACATGATACAAATCGTAGAGGTGAAAACAACAGAGATGGAGTAAGACATGGCCCTTGTCCTCTGCGGGCTTACATCCTACCTGGGATTCCTGTCTGACACAGGAGGACCAATCATACAAGGAAGGTACATATGACAAGGAGCCAGGTGGTCCCTGACCAGACCTGGTGTGGTTAGAGAAGGAGTACGTGTTAACCAGGTCTGGAGAATGAGGCGTGATCTGACGGAGGGGAGGGCCTGGAAGACTAGGGAAGTGAAGCAGAGAGAAAAGGGAAGGGGGCTTTCTGAAGAATCCTGACTCTGATGTGTTTTATGTGTACCGGGGATTTGCTGCTCTCCTGGATGACACAGAGTCCCTGGAGAGGGAGACACTCGTGAGTTCAATCTTGAGTGTGCAAGGGCAGAGCCAGAAGTCGTCCAACCCGCTTTTCTGAGCCTGCCTATGGTGTCACCTCTTCCTTTCCACCTGGGCTCCTGTCACCCCACTTGTGTTCAGCCTTTTCAGAGGAAAGAGAATTGGCATTTATGGAGCATTTCTGGGTGTCAGGTCCCGAGTTAGGTGCTCTTACTGACTTTAGTTTCTTCGCTCCTCACCAACTCCCTTTGAGGTGGATAGTCTCTCCATCTTTACAGATTCATTCATCCATCTGTTCAACAAATATTTACTGAGCACTTTGGGACAGACATTGTTCGAGGTTCTGAGGATGCAATATGAACAAGATAGACAAATTCCTGCCTTTATGGAGATTACCTTCCTCTCCTTCTGTGTATGGAGATAAACAGTAGAAAATAAAGAAGAAAATGATATTGTAAGAGAGAACACAGCTAGTGTTAAGAAGAACAAATTAAGCAGGGAAGGAAGATGGGGTGCCAGCAGGGTGAATAAGGGAGGGCTCTCTGGAAAAGGTGATAGAGTGGAGATACTTGAAGGAGGTGAGAGAGAAGCTATGAGGGTGTCTTTGGGAAGATAGGGAGGGAACGGCGAGTGCAAAGGCCCTGAGGCAGATTCGTGAAGAATCACAGGAGTGATAGATGAGTCAGGTGAAGCCAGATTGTGTAACCACCCTGCTGGAAGGATGAGTGAGGTGGGAGCCACTGGGAGCAGAGGAGTTAAGGCCTGAACAGGCTCGCTCAGGTCCCTATCTCAAGAATAGCTGATAGAGGGAGGAGATCAGTTAGGAAGCTATTGAGACATCCACGCAAGAGGTAGCTTGGGACCAGGGCCCAGGGAGGTTGTGAGCCGTCGGCTTCTGTAATTTTTTAAAGTTAGAGTCATCAGGATTCTTGGGTAGGCTGGATAAAGGGTTTGAGTAAAAGGCATCAGAGAAGACTCCGAGGATTGTGGCTAGAGCAATTGGGAGGATGAAGTTGTTGTTGGTGGGGAGGAGGAAGACTGTGGGAGGAGCAGGTTCAGGAAGGAGTCAGGAGCTGAGTTTTCAGATGGAGAAACCGAGGCTAGAAGGGTTCAGTGGCTTGCCTAGCATCACCCGCTAGTTAGCGACAGTTAATCCCACACCTAAAATCCAGACTATCTGACTCCAAAGTCTTCTCACCATCTAAGAGGTATCACAGGGAGGTTCTTAATTTTTTTCTGTGTGAGCAAAGGAGGTCTAGAAAGAGGTGGTGACATTTTTGCATGGCAATCTGGGGATCAAGTCATGACTCAAATTTGAGTGTTATGGGCTCCAATTCTGATTTGCTCCAGAACTTGTGTGAGCGCATCTGTGGGAGGACATGTGCAGGGTGGGGGAGAGGGAGAGGCCCCCCTTGTGTGTGCCCTAGCCTGATGGATGCCATGTTCTGCCTTTCCAGCTTCCTGCTGCAGGACTTCGGAGGGCTGGGGGTCTGGGAGTAGATGCACCCCAGATGCCAGGGGGTGGGGTGGAGGCTACACAGCCCTTGCACTGCCACAGTGTCCGGCTCCACGTGACTCCTGCTCCCTTTGTGCCTTCCATTTCTTCCCTGCTCGGGCCACACAGTGGAAGAAGTGGACAACACAGTGACACTCATCATTCTGGCTGTCGTGGGCGGGGTCATCGGGCTCCTCATCCTCATCCTGCTGATCAAGAAACTCATCATCTTCATCCTGAAGAAGACTAGGGAGAAGAAGTGAGTTGACCTGGAGCACACTCCTGTCCTCCCACCAGCCCAACACCCTCTCATCTACCCCCACCAGCTTCCAGCCTTCCCCCTGCCTCCTCATTCCCCACCTCCTATTCCCACCTCTCTCTGTTCTATCCTTGCAACCTCTTCCCCTTCTCTCAGCCCTTCTTCATCAGTTTTCCACCTCCCCATCCTCCCTGTATGTATTCGTGGAATCCATTCAATTCACGGAGTACACAAACACCAGCCACTTGCTCTTGCTCATCCCCCTGCCTTCCTACCCATTCCATTAGCTTCTCTTTCCATGTGTACCACCCAACCTAGTGCTTTACCAAAGGACTTAGGGGGCCTTTAAAAAATCAGAGAAAATGTAAGATTCCACGTACACAGATTCTAAAATGGGAAGACCTTTCTAGGGAGATAGGAGCGAGAGTCTTCTGTTAGGAAATTCTGAAAATTCAGATGAGGGTGATTTTTAAAAAGCTTGAAAAGGCAGATATGGCCTCCCAGGAAGCCCTGGGATAAGTTCAGGTATAGAAATAGACATCTATAAGGGGAAGGGGAGGGAAGATGGGGGAGGCATGGAGGGTGTAACCCTCAGGTCCAGAGTTTTTGGAGCAGTATGAGACAGCCTCCAGAGCAGCATGTGGTGAACCTTGCAAAACTAGAGCAGGGAAAGGCATTTGAAAGTTGTGTTCTGAGAAAGACAGATGTGTCAAGATGGCTTTCCACTGGAACAGAGAGGGTGAAGGTAATCACGAGAGGCAAAAAGGAGAGAGAACTGGCTCTACCCCGTGTGCTGAAACATTCTGCTCTGCTGAGAAGAGGGAGTTCTGCTCGAAAGAGCACAACTTACTCTAGAAAGAGGGGATGGACTTTAGAGATAGGGCGGGGACATACAGGTAGCAGTGTTGGGGCTGGGGACAGGGGAGGACCCCGGAACTCAGTTGTCAATGAAGAGCTCAAGGGTTGTCTGCCTGCCTTGTGGCCAGAGGCCACAAGGGCTTTGTTGATCTTGAGAGACTAGAAATGTGGAGCTTAACTATGTTCTGTTTTAACAACCAGTCTTACCATCGATGGATGGAGAACAAATTTGCCAACATATTGTTTAAAAGCACTTAGAAAAGACAACGATCCTTCAGAGCCACAGTGGGTTCATCAAAAACAAGACACGCCAAGCTGGATATGTGTGCCCAAAGTCCCAGCGACCTGGGGGGCTGAGGCAGCAGGACACCCTGAGCTCAGGAGTCTGAGTCCAGCCTGGGCAACTTGGCAAGACCTTATCTCTTAAAAAAAAAATGCTAACTGTCTTCTTGATAGGGCCCTGGCAGAACAGGAGATTGCTCTGGAAAATAACACTCCCTGTTATTCATCACATGCCTACCGTATGTTAGGAATCCCACCAGACAATTTTACACACTACCCATAATTATTATATTACAAGGTGAGGCTCAGAGGAGTGAAGTGACTTGACCAAGGCCACGCAGCTAGCAAGGGATAGAGCTGGGATTTGAACTCTGACTAATTAGGCTTCAAAGCTTAAACCATTGCCAGGATCTTCTGCTGACTCACTGGGCATGTCTAGAGTTTATTCATTTATCTGTTCATTTCATGGCTATTTTTGAGACACTGTGTGCAAGGCACTGTGCTAGGTGCTGTAGGAAATTCTGGAAAGAGTGAGATTCTGCCCTTAACTAAGGAAGACCAGATACAAATCAATGTGTATACAAATAAATGTAATATAGGGTAGAGGGGGATCGGTGCCAACAAAGAGGTTTGATAAAATGCTGCTGGACAGGGTGAAATTCTGGGGAAGCATTTCTGGCTGAATGGGTGTTTGTGGCAGGCTTTGCGAGATGAATATAACTGAAGCCCTGGGGAGAGTGAAGGGAAGTTTCTTCCAGATGGAGGCACCATCAAGGCAAAAAGTCTGGGAAGTGGGATTGTGTCTGGAGAAGCCTTTTGTTTGTTGAGAGAGCTGGGTATGGTGGAGTGGGGGGAGGGGAAAAAAAAACCTGAAGAGGGGATTGGGGACAGACACCTGGGGACCTGGGAGTCCTGGCTGTGATTGACTTCTGACTAGAGGGCCCTGGCATGGTCAGAGAGCCACAGAAGAAAGGTTCTGGCCATGATGGGCAGAGAGATTGAGTGGGAGAGCCTGGGGGCAGGGGACAGGCTGTAGGGAAGCCTGAGGGTGTCCTTGGAGTGGCAGGGAAAAGCAGAGACAGTGGTTTCTCCAGAACAGGGAGGTACTGGACAGCGTCTCACCATCCATTCTGGGCTTCTCTTTTGCATCGATTCTGAAATGTAGGTGTGGTTTCCTCTGCCTGGAATTTACCCTCTCTCTTTTCCTGCTCATCTTTTTGGTTTCAGCTTAAAGTACACTTCCAAAAAGCCTTCCCTGACTCCTAGGAGGAGGCTTCCTAGGTTGGGTTCCTACTTCCTACATCCCCCATCCTGTTATTTGCCACAGTGACACAATCACTTGTTTAATGTCACATCCCCTACGAGAGTGCACGTTTCCTGACGCAGTGCCTGGTATCCAGTAGGTTCTCAGTAGAGAATTATGGACTGCATGGAATACAGTTAGGTGGGTAGCAATTGGCTTGGTGAACTATACCTTAGATATAGAGATAGACAGCGAGATAGATAGCAAGATAGATAGATAGATAGACGGATCCATCTGAGTAGAAGTCTTTAGTGTATTCCACAGGGTGCTGCCTGTTCGTTGTTATTATTAACATTTGAACTACACTAGTGATGTCATATTTATCAAACTTCCAGAAGCCTAGTGACTATGTTGGAAAAAAATGGGATCTAGTAAGATCTTGGTAGGCTGGAGCTGGGAACTACATGTTGCAAGATGAAATTAGTGAGAACAAAATACTCAGTCCTTCCCAAAGGCCTCAAACTCAGCTGCCCAAGCCCAGGGTGAGGGTAGGATGTAGTTTAGCCATAGCAGCTGTGAAAGACGTGGCCGTTTTCATGGGCAGACAGCTCAGAGGGATGTAGGTGCTCCCTGGGGAGCTCTGTGTTCTCAGCCTGGACATTACTGCGGAGGAGGGACAAACTGAAGTCAGAGCATGTCCAGCTCAGGGCAGTCAGGGTGGAGTGGCTCCCAGGAGGTATCTTCCCATCTGATGGTCTCTCCTTCCTGCTGCCTTCTGCTCCATCCCACCAACTCTGCTCAGATCTGTCATTCTTGAGGCCAAACCCACTGCTGGCTCTGTCTCTTCCATAGACTCTGTTCTATTAATACCTTTGGTCACAGAGAGCTCAGGGAGGAAGGTCTGGGGGGCCCAGGGGAGAGGGGCTCTGTGTCCTCTGCAGACTCCTTGCTGGCCTGGACCCCTCCCCCTGGCGTGGCACAGAACTGGTGAGGGCAGAACCGGTGAGACCAGGGATGGCAGGGAAAAGTGACCCCTGGAACAGCACCTGGTACCCTTTGCTTTCTGCCATGTTGAGACAACTAGGTGACAGCTAAGCTTTATTGAGAACTTTCTTTTCTTTTTGTTTTTTTCAGAGTCTCACTCTGTCGCCCAGGCTGGAGTGCAGTGGTGTGATCTCGGCTCACTGCAATCTCTGCCCTCCAGGTTCAAGTGATTCTTCTGCCTCAGCCTTCCTAATAGCTGAGACTACAGGCATGTGCTACCATACCCGGCTAATTTTTGTATTTTTAGTAGAGACAGGGTTTTGCCTTGTTGGCCAGGCTGGTCTCAAACTCCTGACCTCAAGTGATCCTCCTGCTTTGGCCTCCTAAAGTGCCAGGATTACAGGCGAGAGCCACTGCGCCTGGCCAACTGAGAGCTTTCTATGTGCCCGGCACGGTTCTAAGTGCTCATTTCTCCTTCCAGCAACCCCAGGCAGAAGGTGTCATCCCTTAATCTAGTTCACAAATGAGGGAACTGAGGTGTGGAGAGGTGAGGTGACAGAGCCTTTGGCTACCTTAGCTCTGTAGAAGGCCAGGGAGAGGCACAGGGCTGAGTGCAGGGCCCATGGCTCCCACTACAGTCCACCCCGACTCTTGCTCCTCTCCTCACCATTGTCCCCTCTCTTCTTCTCCAGGAAGGAGTGTCTCGTGAGCTCCTCGGGGAACGACAACACGGAGAACGGCTTGCCTGGCTCCAAGGCAGAGGAGAAACCACCTTCAAAAGTGTGAGCCCTGCTTCGGGCCGGGCAGCTGCGGGTAGCCCCCTTTCTGATGATGAAACTGATGCTTGAGCCCCGTCTGTAGAACCCACGTGCCTGAGACATCTGCTGCTTGGCTCAAACTGTAGTCTTTCCGGGCACAAGAAACTGGAGTCCTGCCCAGCCTGCCCATCCCCTTCCCAGGCAGGGCTCCCCAGGGACAAGGGATGGCCAGGGGAGGGGGTCTGTGGAAGATTCAAGAGCAAGAAAGGAGAGGCTAGGGTGGTGTGGAGGGGCTGGTCCCCTGACACCTGGGCAGATGGGGTCTCCTTCGGTCTCCCCACCCTGCACAAGCGGGGCCTTGGTGTTCCTCCAGACTCCTCTTCACAGGGGACTGGGAGGGTCCATGAGGGCTGTCCTAAGAGCTGGGCCTTGGAGATGGGATGTAGGAAGAGGTGACTTCCTCTGGAGGCGGGAGCAGGCTCGAGGACTCTGGAGAAGACCTGAGTGGGGACTGCTGGGGGCAGACCCACAGTGAGAGGCTGCCTTGGCTTCACAGGATGCCAGACTCCCTGCAGTCCCTCAAGGAGGGAACTTCCTTTCCCCTGCCTAGGACCCTATCTGTCTATCCCCTCCCCTGTTCAGAGTTTTTAAGCCCTCCCAACCAGGGCTGGCTGCCTTGGTCATGAGAGGTCCTGCCCACCTAGCCTGTTCCTCTGCTCTCTGGGTTACTGAGGGGCTCAAGGGCCGCCTTGAGCCTTCCTGCAGCACCTGAGTGCTCCCTATGCCTTTCCTAGCATTTCTACTTGGGGAATTGGGCTGCAGAGGTAGCAAGCCAGTGCCCTGGGTCTCTGGGATGCCCGCCCCAGCCCTGCCAATGCTGGCAGCCCCTCCCCTGGCATGGCAGGACCATCGCCACTCCAGGCACTCCCGAGCCCGGATCTCCCCTGCTCCTCCCCCTCCCACCTGAGAGGCTGCACCCTCCAACCTCCCATTGGCTCGCTCCTCCTCCCCCCCTCCTCAGTGCCCTCCACCACACCTCCATCTCCCCTGCCCCCAGGGTTGTTCATTTCCCAGCCCTGGGTCAAGGCCTGCCTTCGCCTCAGGGACTCTCTTCCTTGGATGAGGGGGTCCTTGGGTTCCCAGCTGCTTCCTGCTCAGCTGGGCCACCCCCTCTCACCCTGGGGTTGGGGAGGAGCAGGGAGTGGGTACCCACAGTTTTCCTTTGCTTCTCTCAGAGGTGGTTTGCACGCCCCTCGTGTGTGGGGCTAGACTGTGCCTTAGTCCCGAGTCCTATCCCTTACCCCCTCCCTCTCCAGCCGGTACGTCCTGACGTGACAGCAGAGTCCGGTGTGGCGCTGGTGAGGGTTCGCCAGCCCTCCCCCTCCCCAAGGTCATAGAGGGGGCCATGAGGCTGGAACTGGTCAGTGACTGAATCTTGGAGACATCGGCCAGGTGCTCCCACTGGGGTTCCTAGCCTGCCCTAGGGGGAGGTGGTGATGTTGGGAGTGGAATCTCCTGATGGAGCCCATTGTGAGTCCCTGTGGGGCAGAACTGGTGAGGCCAGAGATGGCAGGGAAAAGTGACAACAGGCTTCTCTGCCCATCTGCTTCCAATCCCTCTCTCCTTTACTGATTTTCCGATGCCCTGTCCTCTGGGCCCCTAGGAGGGATGAGAGAAGAGTAGCCCTCTTTTGCAGAGACTTTGGGGTCTGCCTTAGCTCTGCCTATCAAAAAGCAGCTACAAATGTCCTGAGGGTGGAGGTGGGGGAGTCTGAGGAGCAGAAGCACCTGCAGGGTGCCCGTGGCTATGGCCGGTGTCCCTTAGCCAACCTGCTGGGCACACTGGTGCCCCAGCTGATCTGCCTGTGCTCCTCCCATTCTTCTCTACCCAGCACCTGTCATGGGCTGGGATTCAGATTTTCCTGGCTTTGGGAGCAGGCAGACCAGAGCCACCAGCCACTCAGAAAACTTATAGCTGCCTTCATGCAAAACTGCTTTCTTCTTCCCTCTCAATGGTAGCATTTGAAGAGGCAGAGCACCTTGGGGCTCCTCTTTCTGTCTTAAGAGGAAGCCAAGGAAGGCCCGTAGAGTGGGGAGAGGAAGGGCACCATTCTCCCATTCCTCCCCTGGGTCTGCTGCTGACTTCTAGATGGGTCCTGTAGATTCTCTGGGTTCAGCTCTTTCCATCTATCAAATGGGTGTAATAATACTTACCTACCTCACAAGACTGTTGTGAGGCTTGGCGAGTTTTGTCTAAAAACATCTTTTTGGCTTGGAAAGGGATCTGGGAAGCCAGGTATTAATTGGAGGGATAGTTCCAAGTCTGTCCTGCCTTCATCTCTGTGTCCCATCTCTACAACACACACACACACACACACACACACACACACACACACACACACACACACACACACTTTCCATCCCACCTCCTTGGAATTATTTAGTCTTTGCAATATTAGAAACCTTGACTCTGATGCTTAAAGCTTCTTGTCCATGGCTGTTGTTTCATGGCTTTCAATAGAGGTGATTGAGATTGTAGAGGGGGCATTTTTGGATGCCCCAGAGCCTGGGGGCACTACTAAGAAGGCTAAACTTAGTCCCCACAACAAAGAATATCCTGTCCAATGCCAACATTATACCCATGGAGAAACACTGGTATGGATTTGCACTAGGTTGTATATGGGCAAAGCTGTCTTCCCCAGGTGGACCCTCAGTGAATGCAAGTCTCTGACAGTGGTTTCCAGGGCTTGTGGGCTACAGAGAACCATTTACAAAGTGGGTCTTGGGAGACCTGGGTGCATGCAGCTGTGCTGAGAGTGATGTCAGTGAGACCAAAGACAAAGTGCTGAGCACCCCATCAACTACAAAATATGACATCAACTTTTCAGGTCTGGGCTTCTCCTCATGTAGGAATTGAACAGAAGGCAGCCAGAATAAACCCCTGATGCTAGCGAGGCCTGGGGAGAGCAGCTGATGGGGCTCAGACTACATACAGCAGGCCAATCAGAGCTCTTGTGGAGCCAGGATGTGAGAGCATGCTTGTGAGATGGCGGGAGGTGAGGTATGCTTGTGTGGTGTGTGTGTGCAAACGCATGCATGTGTGGGCAGTGCGGGTGCATGGCGGTGTGACTGTGGAGTGGGTGGGCTCTGCATGGAAGGTGTGATGCGTGATGGGGGAGACTCCGGACATCTCAGGAGCCGTCTTTCTTTGTCTGAGCTGTGCCTGTTGAGGCATCTGGAGACTGAGAAAGAATCAAAGGCAGAGAAGACCAGCCGTGCTTCTGCGCTCTTCACTCTGTGACTTCATCTCACTGTTACAGACAGCTGCCATCAGAGGGCGGGGGGGAGGGAGCTCCTGGAAGGGGGACTTCTGGGGAAAATCCTATAGCTTGCTTTACTTTACTTTGTCCCAGGTTGGAGTCCCTACCCTCCCACCTCCCACCTGGTATGCAGTGCTTTTGACTATCTAATGCATGGTTTATTCCTCTGGCTTGGATGACAATACCCATAGTCAATTTTCCTATGTAACTATAGATCAAATGATGCAGCGACGGGCCTTGGGAGGCCTCAGGTGTGTGAGTGCCTCTGGGAGGCAAAGGTGCACACACCCAGCACTGACCTGTGTTGAAGCACAGAATGGATGTAATCAGACTGTCTGGCCTCTACAACAGGTTTTGCATTGTAGAATTGTATTTAGCTTTGCCTTGGATGAAATAAAAATTATGTTTAATAATTTGGGATTTGGGGGCTTCCATTTTTGACTCATAGGGATTTAGGTTCTAGTCTTATTTCTTGCCAGCTGTGCTTAGGACACGTTTCTTTACCTTCTCTGAGCCTCAATCTGTTTGTGTCTCAATGTTACCTGCCTAGGTGAAATAATGCATGCACAATGCCTAAGAACATGTGTCACATTCACAGGCATTAGGGTCATTTTCATTCCAGTACGTTCTCTGGGGAAGTTGATAAGGTGTCCCTTTAATACTGGAATCATTGCCAGGGCCCTCTGGTATGGATGACCTTGGTCATGACCCTGGTACCACAAATGCCACAACAGCTCCTTCCCCGGTTTCTCTCTCCTTCCCTCCTCCGGGTTAATATTTGAGTCCAGGTAAAATCTGCTTCACAGGAACACCTGCCTTCCAAAGAGAGTTTCTGGGTGCTGAGCACAAGGCCAGGGGCTGGGAAGGAACTGGGAATATGTACCAATGCGTAGGTGTTTGCTTGTATTCTTGGACTTTCTCATACCACAATTTCTTAGCAAACCATATTTCTGTCTTCAGTGGATTCACCTCAGACTCCATTTCTAAGGGTTATAGACACTAAGTACTCAGAAGAGCTTGTTGACAGGCCTTTTCCTCTCCGTCAAGGACCCCAGTTTCAGCAGATGTCCTTGCCCAGCTCTGCTTCCTCCTGCCTCATCTATGGAGACTGTGGGCTGTGCTCCCGCCCTGAGTGATTCACCCCCCGGGTTCCCCACGCAGCCACTCTCCTGCCCTCAGGTACTTCCTGTCGCCCAGGACCACCTGCCACCTTCCCATCTGCAATACATGGGTTGGGTATTGAGGTTTCCTGGGCCAAGCCTGGGTTTAGAGCGCTTGGGATGCTATGCATTGAACTTACCCCTGTAAGGATCAGTCCCCAGGTCTGAAAAGAAAGTGTCATTTAGGTGGACCCAAGGGGATAGGATTCAGTGGTCAGGTAGAATGACTGCCCTTAAGACAGGTCAGGTCACACCTCTGCCATGGAGACAGAGGAAAGAGAGTCAAGGGGAAATGAAGCCAGGCAAATTTGTAGAAGGGTCAGAGCAAGAGATGGAGACACTTGCTTCACAATCTTTGGTTCCTATGGTGTTATCAAGTCATTTGCAGAGCAGACTTAAGGTTGAAGCCAGAGAAAGCTGAAGACCCTCCCAATTCAGGAGCCCCAGGGATCCCACTCCCCCAGGCAGATGGCCAGCCCTTCCTCTGGCATTCTAACTGTACCTGCACACATTGCAACAGTAGAGTGCACACAGCAGGAGGGGGGATGTTCTCTCACAGCTCATTGCTTAAACAAAGCCACCCGCAGCGCTAACAGGAAAGATGTACGGTCCCCTTCCATGGCCTGCAAGCAGATATAGAAAAGAACAATACTGGACTTAAAATCCAGGAATCTGGATTCAAGTTCTTACCCTGTTATCCACCAGTGAAACAGCACTGGGCAAGCCACCTCACCTCTCCAAGCCTCAGTTCCCTAAGCTGCAAAATGGGGATGATGACACCTATTGCATGGTACTCTTGTGAGATTAAATGAGTCAATAGGTGTGAAATACTTTTTTTTTTTTTTTTTTTGAGACAGAGTCTCCCTCTGTCTCCCAGGCTGGAGTATGATGGCATGATCTTAGCTCACTGCAACCTCCACATCCCGGTTCAAGCAATTCTCCTGCCTCAGCCTCCTGAGTAGCCAGGATTACAGGGATATGCCACCATGCCCAGCTAATTTTATATTATATATGTGTATATATATATATATATTTTTTTTTTTTTTTTTTGAGACAGAGTCTGACTCTGTCACCAGGTGCCAGGTTGGAGTGCAGTGGCGCGACCTTGGCTCACTGCAACCTCCGCCTCCCAGGTTCAAGCAATTCTCCTTCCTCAGCCTCCTGAGTAGCTGGGAATACAGGGGCATGCCACCATGCCCAGCTTATTTTTTTGTATTTTTTAGTAGAGACGGGATTTCACCATGTTGGCCAGGATGGTCTCGATCTCTTGACCTCGTGATCTGCCCACCTTGGCCTCCCAAAGTGCTAGGATTACAGGTGTGAGCCACTGTGCCCGGCCTGAAATACTTTAAAAACAACAAAGTGCAGGCCACGTAAATGTTAAGTAGTTTCTAAGCTGAGCCAGCATTACAGGAGGCAAGCCCAGGTGGGGCCATCACTGAGCTCACAACTTCCTGTTCCTGGTCAGGAGGGGCTGTCAGCTGAGTCGGGCAGGGCTGGGCGGAGAGTGGCCAGTGTTGAGAAATGACTTCCTGGCAGACTTAGTTATGTC
>PVKP010003799.1:48540-64287 GCA_004027715.1 Plecturocebus donacophilus
TTCTTTCTTTCTCTTTCTTTCTCCTTTTTCTTTCTCTTTCTTTCTTGTTCTCTCTACTTTTTTCTCTTTCTCTTTCTTTCTCTCCCTCTTTCTTTCATTATACTTTAAGTTCTGGTGGACACAGGGAGGGGAGGAGGGGAACATCATACACTGGGGCCTGTTGGGGGGTGGGGGAGCTAGGGGAGAGATAGCAGGGGGTGGGGGAATGGGGGAGGGATAACATTAGAAGAAATATCCAATGTACATGACAGGGGGATGGATGCAGCAAACCACCATGGCATGTGTATACCTATGTAAGAATCCTGCACAATCTGCACATGTACCCCAGAGAACAGAGTGGTTCTTTTAAAACAGGATTAGATGATGTCATCTTTACCTCTGGCCAAGATGGAGGCATACATAGGGATTTACCCTTGCACCTTAAATAACTAAAAAATTGGAAAATACATATGATGCAATGGTTTGCAGACCCTGGACAATAGGCAGTGGAGAGTTGTCATTCCTGAGAGGGAGAAACAAATGAGATGAGCTTTACTATTGCTCCAGCTTACTGCCTGGAGCTAGTTTCCAGGCTGCAGTGCCTGGAAGGCGGGGGAAGGAGCCCCAGGCCAAGCCCAGCGTTCTCTCTGAGTTAAAGAGAAGTGCTGACAATCTGGGGGAGGTTAGGATAGTGAGAGTCTGCAGGACCAGAGAACCTTGGAGGGTCTCCCCAAGTTTTCAGCTGAGCACTGATAGTGTAGATGTGTGAGGAAACTACCTAAGGTGAGGGCAGGAGCCTTCAGAAAGGGTGAGGGAGGAAAATCCCTGGAGCTCACATAGGGCAGCCTCTCATCCTGGGCTGACCTCACCCCACTACTGAGGCAATGCTCTTTGAATACTATTCCTCATCTCTCATGAATTAGGGGGTTTTGCCATTCTAGTCAGCTGCAATGTGAACTACTACCGGCCCTGTGTGAGCTCCAGGACCGCTTCCTCTAGCCCTTTCTGGTGGTTCTTTCTCAGCCTCAAGCGTGCCTGAGTCAGCAGCTGAAGACTCACAGGACCCTTTGCAGCTCTCTGGAGCGCTGTCTCTGTGAAGCTGTCTCTTCTCTGGGACGCTGCCCAGCGAGCCCTACCCACCGGCCTCCTAACTCTGTCCCTTGATTCTGGGAGGTTCCAGCCTCTGCTGAGTCCCCTCTCCTGGTGCTGTAGCAATTGCAGGGCTCCCTCACTTGCTTCTCCTCTCTCAGGGATCACTGACCTGTGCTGCCTGGTGCCCTGTGTCTAAAAGCCGTTTTGTGCATTTTTTCCCCCCTCAGCGTTTCAGTTGTTTCAGATGGGAAAGTAAATCCATTTTGTGTTACTGCATTCTTTTCAGAAGAAATTCACCAAAATGTATGTTCACTCAAAACCCCGTACAGAGTTGCTTATAGAGGTTTTGCCATTGCCAAAACGAAGGAATAACCTAAATGTCCTTTGACTGGTGAGTGGATAAAACAAACTGTTGTCTGCTGTACAATACGATGGAATATTCCACAAAATCCCATGCACCCTGGGATTCTCGAATGCAGTATGCCAAGTGAAAGCATTGGCTGAATCTCAAATGCAGTAAGCTAAGTGAAAGAATTCAGACTCAGAAAGGTATCTGCTTTATCATCTGTGACCCATATACCACTCTGGTGGGGGTGTTCATGAAGAGGGAGGATCCCACCTGTGTGGAGGTAGGGAGTATGAAATCTCTTTACCTTCTGCTCAGTTTTGCTGTGAACCTAAAACCATGCTAAAAATAATTAAGTGTTGGGCTGGTTGCGGTGGCTCATGCCTGTAATTTCAGCTTTGGGAGGCTGAGGTGTGAGGATCCCTTGAAGGGAGGAGTTCAAGAGCAGCCTGGGCAACACAGTGAGACTCTGTCTCACCAAAAACACATATAAATCAATAAAATAAAAGTTAACAATAAAACAAGAAGTGAAATCTTAAGAAAGCCTAAGTCCGGGCATGGTGGCTCACGCCTGTAATCCCAGCACTTTGGGAGGCTGAGGTGGGCAGATCACGAGGTCAATAGATCTAGACCATCCTGGCCAACATGGTGAAACCCCACCTCTACTAAAAGTACAAAAATTAGCCAGGTATGGTGGCATGTGCCTGTAATCCCAGCTACTCAGGAGGCTGAGGCAGGAGAATCACTTGAACCCAGGAAGTGGAGGTTGCAGTGAGCTGAGATAATGCCACTGCACTCCAGCCTGGACAACAGAGTGAGACTCCATCTCAAAAAAAAAAGGCTTCACTTAGCTTTCCCCCATAAATGAATGGCCAGGGTTTGCACTCACCATCACAGCCCTGTCCTGGCTTGCTTTTAGGTGAGGGTGGGGGCACCTTCTTGTGAAGGCAGCTCTGGGTTGCAGTTGGGAGAGCCAGGCCCATGTTCTGTTTTGGGCCTCACTTCTCTAGGATTTAATCTTCTTCCTTCCTTGTGAAAAAGGGGAGGATCTTCTCTACCCACCAACCTCCTCTCCACATCCTCCCTTCCAAAGACAGCAAAGGGTTGCTGTGTTAGTTAGCTCATCACTTCCTGGTTCCCTTTTGATCGCCCCAGCAGAATCACTTGTGCTTTGAATGTAATGTGCAAAGGCAGGCACAACTCAGTCCAAGTCCAGATCAGGAAAGAGCACAAGCATTTCAAGGTTAGCTGCTGAATATCACACTAAAACATTCCATGACTGTATATTTGTGTATATATATGTTTGTCTGCATATGTATAAATTATATATTTTTTCATTATCATTCTAGTTAGGTAAATTTTTGTTCATAATTTCTCCTTTGACCTAGGAATAATTTAGAAATGTTTTTAAAAAGCATGTATGTATTTTATATTTTAAAAATTATTGTGTGGGTCGGGTGTGGTGGCTCATTTGAATCCGAGTTGGAGACCAGCCTGGGCCACATAGTGAGATCTGATCTCTACAAAAAGTAAAAAAAATAGCTGGGCTAATAATAGTGGGATGTGTCTGTAGTCCCAGCTACTTGGGAAGCTGAGACAGGAGGATTCCTTAAGCCTGGGAGGTTGAGACTTCAGTGAACTGAGATTGTGCTACTGCACTCCAGCCAGGGTAACAAGAGTGAGACCCTGTGTCTAAAAAAAAAAAACTAAAAAATAAGCAGGAGCCCACGGCAGCTCAGCAAGGCCTCTGCAGGCAGACTGTGTCACTAGACTCTCTCCTCACTGGGCAGGGAATCTCTGAAAAAAGGAGCAGCCTGTCAGGGACTTATAAATAAAACCCTCACCTTCCTGGGACAGAGCACCTGGAAAAAGGGCAGGTTGTGGGTACAGCTCATCCGTCAAGATCAAGTTGGCTTCATCCCTAGGTTGCAAGACTGGCTTACCATACACAAATCAATAACCGTAATCCATCACACAAACAGAACCAATGACAAAAACCACATGATTATCTCAATAGATGCAGAGAAGCTCTTCGACAGAATTCAACAGCCCTTTATGCTAAAACTCTCAATAAACTAGGTATTGATGGAACATATCTCAAAATAATAAGAGCTCTTTATGGCAAACCCATAGCCAACATCATACTGAATGGGCAAAAACTGGAATCATTGGAAGCATTCCCTTTGAAAACTGGTAAAAGACAAGGATACCCTCTCTCACCACTCCTATTCAACATGGTATTGGAAGTTCTGGCCAGGGCAATCGGGCAAGAAAAAGAAATAAAGAGTATTCAAATTGTCTCTATTTGCAGATGACATGATTGTGTATTTAGAAGACCCCATCATCTCAGCCCAAAATCTCCTTAAGCTGATAAACAACTTCAGCAAAGTCTCAGGATACAAAATCAATGTGCAAACATCGCAAGCATTCCTATACACCAATAACAGACAAACAGAGATCCAAATCCAGAGTGAACTCCCATTCACAATTACTACAAAGAGAATAAAATACCTAGGAATACAACTAACGAGGGATGTGAAGGACCTCTTAAGGAGAACTACAAACCACTGCTTAAGGAAATAAGAGAGGACACAAACAGATGGAAAAACATTCCATGCTCATGGTTAGGAAGAATCAATATCATGAAAATGGCCATACTGCCTAAGGTAATTTATAGATCAATGCTATCCCCATCAAGCTACCATTGACTTTCTTCACAGAATTGGGAAAAAAAACCACCTTAAACTTCACGAGGAACCAAAAAAGCCTGCATAGCAAAGATAATCCTAAGCAAAAAACAAAAAACAAACAAAAAAACCACCAAAAAACCCCACAAAGCTGGAGGCATTATGCTACCTGTCTTCAAACTATGTTACAAGGCTACAGTAATCAAAACAGCATGGTACTAGTACCAAAACAGAGATATAGACCGATAAAACAGAACAGAGGCCTCAGAAATAATGCCACGCATCTACAACCATCTGGTCTTTGACAAACCTGACAAAAAAACAAGCAATGGGAAAAGGATTCCTTATTTAATAAATGGTGTTGGGAAAACTGGCTAGCCATATGCAGAAAGCTGAAACTGGATCCCTTCCTTACACGTTATACAAAAATTTAACTCAAGATGGCTAAAGATTTAAACATAAGACCTAACACCATAAAAACCCTAGAAGAAAACCTAGGCAATACCATTTGGGACATAGGCCTGGGAAAGGACTATGTGACTAAATCACCAAAAGCAATGGCAGCAAAAGCCAAAATAGACAGACGGGATCTAATTAAGCTAAAGAACGTCTGGACAGAAAAAGAAACTATCATTAGAGTGAACTGGCAACCAACAGAATGGGAATTTTTTTTTTTTTTTTGCAATTTACCCATCTGATAAAGTGCTAATATCCAGAATCTACAGAGAGCTTAAACAAATTTACAAGAAAAAAACAAACAGCCCCATCAAAAAGTGGGTGAAGGATATGAATAGACACTTCTCAAAAGAAGATATTTATGCGGCCAACAAACATGAAAAAAAGCTCATCATCACGGGTCATTAGAGAAATGCAAATAAAACCACATCTCATGCCAGTTAGAATGGTGATCATTAAAGAATCAGGAGACAACAGATGCCGGAGAGAACATGGAGAAATAGGAACACTTTTAGACTGTTGGTGGGAGTGTAAATTAGTTCAACCATTGTGGAAGGCAGTGTGGTGATTCTTCAAGGATCTAGAACTAGAAGTGCCATTTGACCCAGCAATCCCATTACTGGTGTCTATCCAAAGGATTATAAATCATTCTGTTATAAAGACACATGCACACATATGTGTATTGTGGCACTGTACACAATAGCAAAGACTTGGAACCAACCCAAATGTTCACCAATGATAGATTGGATGAAGAAAATGTGGCACATATACACCATGGAATACTATGCAGCCATAAAAAAGGATGAGTTCATGTTGTTTGCAGGGACATGGATGAAGCTGGAAACCATCATTCTTAGCAAACTGACACAAGAACAGAAAACTAAATACCACATGTTCTCACTCAGAAGTAGGTGTTGAACAATGAGAACCCACGGACAAAGGGAGGGAAACATCACACCCTGGGGCTGGTCAGGGGGCGGGGAGCTAGGGTAGGGCTAGTTGGGGAGTGGGGGGCTAGGGGAGGGATAGCATTAGGAGAAATACCTAATGTAGATGATGGGGTGATGGATGCAGCAAGCCACCACAGCACGCGTATACCTATGTAACAAACCTGCACATTCTGCACATGTACCCTAGTACTTAAAGTATAATAAATAAATAAAAAACAAGCAAGCAAACAAACAAAATGATTGTTTACTGTTGCCTTATAACTTAACAACATTATAATTGAAGAGCTACATCTGTTTGATAGTCTTAACTCAGGTTTCTTAGAAAACTTAAATTTTCTACATTAAATTCACATCTTAACACTTTATTGGAGGGTTCAATCCCAGGGAAATGGGCATAAGGGGAGCAGCAGGGCTGTAAGGCAGGGAACAAGAGAAAGCAAACACAGGCGATCAGGAGATGTGTGTGCTGAGCTGACTGTAACTCCATCAGCTCCCTCAGCAGCACAGCTGGTTGCTGGATCACAAGACCTGTCCCTGGGGAGCTACAGCTTCTCTGAATAGTTCTATCCTGAGGAAGAAGGATGAGCCATTTATCTGCTGGCTCCTTCCTATCCCCCACCTACCATTATTCAACATTTACCACACAGACTATCATTTCTATATTTTGTTGCTCTGCCTTTCCGGGAAGCCCTGGAGAAGCCAGAGTTCTCTGGGGGTGGTCAGCCAGTCTGAGAGCTGGGCTGCTGTGGCTGTCAGCATGGTGCATTCGACGAAGGCCACCCAAGCCAAAGCCCAGCTCTGGCCCTGGCCCAGGGCAGGAGAAGACCAATGGTGGTGTTAGGAGAGGAGGCGGCGGCAGTGGTCAGAGCTTTACAGCTGCGAGAATGGAAGGGGCCAGAGCTGGGCTCATTCAAAGAAGGAAGCCGGCAAGTGACTAAAGCCTAGAGATGGGAGGAGGCTGGAGAGGCACAAAGCGAGGCCTGGTGCGCATGTTACTTTTGAAATTTGTTGAGACGTACTTCTTGGACTAGTATGTAGCCAATTTTCACAGAAGTGCTTGAGAAGAATGCTTTTTTTGCTAAGTATGGAGTGCGTATGTCTATTAATCAGGCATGTAAATGGTATTGTTTAATCTTCCATTCTTTACTATTATTCACCTGCTTGACATGTCAGGAATTGAGAGAAGTGTGCTGAAATCTTCCACTTCATATGATGGTGCATTGATCAATTTCTCCTTATAGTTCTATCAACTTCTGAGTCTATTTTATATTGTGTTTATATAAATTTTAAACAAATCAGTGACTGAACAAAATTTCAAATATACAGAAAAGTAAAAAGAATAGTAAAAGTCCATTCTCTAGATTTCACACTCATTGACATTTTACCATATCTGCTTCAACTGTTTTTTCCTCCTGAAGTATTTTTAAATACAACTTTGTCATTTTACCCCAAATACTTCTGTATGCATCTCTAAAAGCTAAGAATATCTTTTTTACTTAACTGTATCATTGTCACACATAATGAAATCAACAATTCCTTATTATTGTTTAATACTGAGATCCTATTCACATTTTCCCAATTACACCTTTGCCCAAATGCCTTTTACTGCAGATTTATTCAACTCAGGATCTGGTCAAGGCCCACACCTTACATTTGATTGTTTTTTCTCTTAAGACATAACAGTAATTACATGACATTGATTTGTTGAAGAGATGGGAATGTCCTGTGGTGGAATGTCCCACCTTCTGGATTTGTCTTTTAGCTTCCAAGTGTGGTCATTTAATTTGTTCCTCTAATGCTTCTATTTCCTGTAAACTGGAAATTAGACCTAAAGATTTAGGTTAAACATTTTTGGTAAGATGCCTTTAGGTGATGCAACGTGAAGATGTATTTCATATTCATGTTGAGAGGGACATCGTAGCTGCTTATTCCACTATTAGTGGGTAAGGTGATGGCGGTCTGATCCCTTCATTTTGAAGTTAGGTTTCCTATTGAGATTAGCAAGGTATCCATGGGATTATACAATGGTATTACACGAATATGCAGTTCTCCGTGGTCTTAGCCCATTCAGGCTGCTGTAACAAAATACCTTAGACTAGGTAATTTATAAACAACAGAAATTTATTATTCACAGTTCTGGAGACTAAGAAGTCCAAGATCAAGGTGTCAGCAGATTTGGTGACTGGTGAGGGCTCAGTCTCTGCTTCCATAGATAGTACATTGTTGGTGTGTCCTCACATGACAGAGGGGCAAAGAGGCTCCTTCAAGCCTCTTTTATAAGGGACATTAATCCCATTCATGAACAGGGAGCTCTCCTGACCTAATCAGTCCCAAAAGTCCCACCTCTTACTACTATCACCTTGGGAGTTAGGATTCAACATACAAATTTTGGAGGGACCCAAGCATTCAGACAATAGCATCCATTGATGACACTTGCCTGAATCAATGGTTTCATTAGAAATTGCCAACAGTGGTTCCCTATCATTTATCTATATTGATTAGCTATACTTTTCTGATAACAAGAGCTTTCCCTCACCACCTGAGCCACTCTTGTTTCCTGGAAGTAGATTTCTATGGCAAAGCAGCATAATGCTAATTTTTCCTCTTTAAATATCATTTCAGAGTAAGAACCTGATGTGATTGCCAACTCCAGTGGTGACAGAAGAATGGTGTTTTTTCTTTTCTATTTTCTTCTCAAACAAAGAGAAGAACTTGTAAACAGAACAAGTTTTCACTTATTATAGCTTACTGGTGAATTGGAACTTTCTTGATTATGTAGTGACTCTCTTTATCCTAAAGTCAATTTTGTCTTTTTCTTCTAAATCCTTATTTAGAAAAATATTATATAGCTATCCTAGCTTAAATTTGATTAAATGCTTGCTCTCTGTGTCTTTCTCCACCTTTTCAGTTTTAATGGTTCTGTAACCTGGTGTTTTGTGTATGTCTGTTAAAAATAACATATAGCCTGATCTGACATTTTTATCCAATTTGCCTGTCTCTGTATATTATTTGGTGAGTTTCACATTTATTGTGATTATTAGTATTTTTTCACCATCCTACGTTGTATATTCTATTTGTTCCATTTTTCTGTGTTTTTCCCTCTTTGGCACTCCTCCTTCCCCTCTTTTCTCTTTTGTGCTTGCTTGATGTTTTTTGTTTTTTTATTAATCGATTGCTACTTTCAATTGTTTTGGAAGTGACACACTTTTATTTCCATTCTTTTGGTGATTACCCTTTAACCATCTAGAACATAGTACATTTTATGTAGCATTACATTAATATTTAACCTTCCTCTTGAACAATTTAAGAACTTTAGAATATTTTAAATTCAACTATCCCCTTTAATTTACATGCTGCATGCTGTTATTACTTCATGTTTCCGTTAGGCATTTAAAAATTAACCCACAATGGAGTCTTCTTGGTCAAATTGTAACTAGGTAGTATTATATTTATATACAGCATTTTTTTTTTCTTTGCCAATGTATTTTCCTGCTCATAGCCAACCAATAAATTCTGTATCTGTTTAAAAAAAATTAACCCACAAAATAGATATTATTGTTATTTTAATAATATGTACACATGCCTGTAATTTCAGCACTTTGAGAGGCTGAGGTGGGCCAATCATTTGAAGTCAGGAGTTTGAGACCAGCCTGGCCAACATGTCCAGCAAATTTTTGTATTTTTAGTAGAAATCCCGTCTCTACTAAAAATACAAAAAGTAGCCAGGTGGGGTGGCATGTGCCTGTAATCCCAGCTACTCGGGAGGCTGAGGCAGGAGAAACACTTGAACCCGGGAGGTGGAGGTAGCATTGAGCCGAGTTCCTGCCACTGCATTCCGGTTTGTGTGACGGAGCAAGACATGGTCTCAGTAATAATAATAATAATAATAATAATAATAATAATATATAGACAGAGTGTGTTTAGACTTATTTACATTTTCACAATTGCCTCACTGTTCCTTCTTGCTTCTTCCTTTTAGGATCATTTTCCTTCTTCCTAAAGTAAATGCTTTATATATTCTTTTAGAGAAGATTTGTTGATGGTAAAGTCTGTTTTTGTTTTCTTGAAAATGCCTTTATTCTTGAAAGATAGTTTTGTAGGGTTCACAGTCCTTGACTGACTGTTATCTCTTGGCATGCTGAAGATATACTTCCACTGACCTCCAGCTCCTTTATTGCTGTGGGAAAGCCTGTTGTCAGTCTAATTGTGATAGCTTTGTGGTACTGTGGGTGGTCTGGGTTTTTTCTCTGCTGCTCTAAGGAGTTTCTTTTTGTCTTTGGCGTTTTTCCACCTTGGTTGTATGGGTGTACACGATGGTGGTATAGATTCTGTGGATTCATACCTTTCATCAGTTCTGGAACTTTCTCAGCTCTTATCTCTTTGGGTATTGTCTCTCTCATTGTCTTGATTCTCTCTTTCTGGGACTCTGGATGTGTTAAGAGTTTACCATTCTAGGCTTCATTGCTCCTGGCCTTGTTTTCATGTTTTTAATCTCCTTATCTCTGTCTGCTGTTAAGCTTAGCAACTTCTTCAATTTATCTTCCACTTTATTTATTCTCTCTTAATCTGTGTTTTAAATGCTGTTTACCCCATCCACTTAGTTTTTCTTTTCTTTTTTTTTTTGAGATGGAGTCTTGCTCTGTCACCAGGCTGGAGTGCAGTGGTGAGATCTTGGCTCACTGCAACCTCCGCCTTCTGGGTTCAAGTGATTCTCCTGCCTCAGCCTCCTGAATGGCTTGGATTACAGATGCATGCCACCACACCCAGCTAATTTTTGTATTTTTAGTAGAGATGGGGTTTCACCATGTTGTCCAGAATGGTCTCGATCCCTTGACCTCGTGATCTGCCCACCTCGGCCTCCCAAAGTGCTGGGATTACAGATGTGAGCCACCATGTCTGGCCAGTTTTTAATTTTTATAATTATAATTTTCATTTCTAAAATCTGTATTTGTTTACTTTCCAAATCTGCCTGTTATTTTTGCTTGATTATTAAGATACCCATTTTTAAAAGCAAATAACAAGTGTTGGGGAGGATGTGGAGAAATAGTAACTTCTGTGAACTGTTGATGGGAATGTAAAATGGTGCAGTCTCTACGGAAAGCAATATATCAGTTCCTCAAAAAATTAAAAATAGAATTACCATATGATCCAGCAATTCCACTTCTGGGAATATACCCAAAAGAATTGAAAGTAAGGCCTCAAAGAGATACTTGTACACCCATGTTCATAGCACCATTATTCACAAGAGCCAAAAGATAGAAGCAAACTGAATGTTTACCAGTAGATGAATGGATAAACAAAATGTGATATAAACTATAGAATATTATTCAGTCTTAACAAGGGAGGAAATTCTGACACATGCTACAACATGAATGAAACTCGAAGACATAATGCTAAGTGAAATAAAACAAGTACAAAAAAACAGATACTGCATGACTTCACTTAAATGAGGTCCCCAGAGTAATCCAAATCATAGAGACTGAAAGCACAGTGGTGGCTGTCAGTTTTTGGGAGGAGGGAGAAATGGAGAGCTGTGTTTAATGGGTGCTGGGTTTCTGTTCTGGAGGTGGATGGTGGTGATGACTGCACAGCAGTGTGTATGCGCATAACACCACTGAACTATACACTTAAAAATGGTTAAGGTGAA
The DNA here is from genome assembly GCA_004027715.1 of Plecturocebus donacophilus. Taxonomy (NCBI): domain Eukaryota; kingdom Metazoa; phylum Chordata; class Mammalia; order Primates; family Pitheciidae; genus Plecturocebus; species Plecturocebus donacophilus. The sequence goes on from PVKP010003799.1 coordinate 59,698, forward strand.
CTGGGCACAGTGGCTCATGCTTATAATCCCAGCACTTTGGGAGGCCGATGTGGGTGGATCATAAGGTCAGGAGTTCAAGACCAGCCTGGCCAACATGGTGAAACCTCGTCTCTGCTAAAAATACTAAAATTAGCTGGGTGTGGTGGTGGCGCCTGTAGTCCCAGCTACTCGGGAGGCTGAGGCAGGAGAATCGCTTGAACCTGGGAGGCGGAGGTTGCAGTGAGCTGAGATTGCACCACTGCTCTCCAGCCTGACGACAGAGTGAGAGGCTCTGTCTCAAAAAAAAAAAAAAAAGGCTAAGATGGTAACTTGTGTTATGTGCATTTGATCACAATTAAGCATAATTTTAAAATGTAGTACTAGTATTCTTTTTTTATGTAAATATTTTATAAATTATCATATTGGAGGCTCTATAGTGTGGTAGTTTACGGCATGAACTCTATTCTAAGTGCTCATGTTCAACTTATCAGTCTATAACCTCGGGCAAGGAGCTTAACGTCATTGTGCCTTAGTTTTTTTAATCCATAAACAGAGGATAAGAATAATACCTCTCTCATAGATTTCTGTGAGTATTAAATGAATCAGTACATGACAAAGCACTTACAATAGAGTCTGGCACATACAAATACTCCAAAAATAGTGGTTATTATTATAAGTATCTAATATTCTGGCACCCAAAGTCTTTGGGGTTCTAAATTAGCTGTTTCTTATGCCGCCCACTCAAAGTGTTTTTTATTTTTCAATGTCTCTGATCTTTGATTGTGAGCTCATATTTGGAGGATGTTTGGGAATCCTGAGGCTCTAAACTTGGGATATTTTCCTCCAGACCATCTGCCACGTGAGACCACATTTGCTCCCATCAGTATCTCTGCTTCATGTAGGAGCCCTGGTTCCGCTCCTTTGTCTGCTGCATGTCCAGGTTTAGCTCCCATGGCAGCCTTCATATAGGTCTCAACCCGAGATTTTAGTGCATTGCTCCGAGATTGTAACCTTCGTTTCCACTTACAGATCTGATGGTTTTGTTTTGCTTTGTTTTCTGGGTTTCCATTTTCTTTTATTTGTTTTGGCATTTGAGGAATTTTGTTGTTTCCTAAGAACCTAGTACAGTGTGAACAAATATATTTCATCTAGGATCTGACTTAACTATAGCAAGAGAGTCCTCAGAAAACCCAAGCTTTCATACAGCTGCCAAACAAGCTCGAGACCAGCCTGGCCAACATGGTGAAACCCTGTCTCTACTAAAAATACAAAAATTGGCTGGGCATGGGGCTTAATTCTTTGGCCATTTTGAGTGCAGGGGCTTATTCATGCCTATATCCTCACAACCCAGCTTGGGAACTGCCTCATACCTGGGAGCTGATAATTTTTTTTTTTTACACGGATGAAAGAAGCCACACTGAGGGCTCTCCAGCTGGAAGAAGTTGGGACACAGGCACAACATTTCTTTCCAGCCACGTGGGGAGCCCTGATCAAATGTCACCCTCGACTGCCTAACTCATCTCCTTCCAAAGTCATAGGCTATCCCTGGCTCCTGGCTGATGATCATAGGCAGGAAGGGAGGGAAAGAGGCAAAGGGAGAAGGCCCGTGTGGGAACGAAACTTGCTCACCCTGGCTTCTCCAATCTGCAGCTCACCCTTGCTATCACTCAGCAGGTCTGGTCTCCATAAATCTTTTTTTCCCTGCCTCTACTCTGAGACACAATTGCTTTCCCAGGACTTTTTTTTCTCCCCAAGCCAAAGAATGAAGGTTCAATGGTCCCAGCTCTGTTCTTAACAAGCATTCCAGCTAGCCTATGCCAGACATGTCACACAGCTCTTTAATAATAGTGGCCATAGCTGTAAGAACAATAACAACAGTAGGTAATAGTAGTCACACCAACAGTAGAGCAGTGCGTTTTCTATTACAATTGGTTTCTTGTTCCAGTAGGCTTGGGGATGGGTGAAGAAGGACAGGGCTGGCACAAACCCTTTCCTCCTCCTCTCCAGCCCACAGTGATCTGGGCTCTCATAAGACAGCCCGCTTCCATTCAGTAAGTAGTGTGGGAGAGCTCCTTCCCAGCAGTACCCCTGAGACGTTGGCCTGCAGGCTGGCTTGTTCAGTGGGCTGCGTCTCTTCCTGGGATGCTGGGAGCACCAAGTGTGGCTGAGCTAGGCTGCTGACTTCCTCTGGGTGCCTCTGGGCTGCGGGGATCCCTTCCTCAAAGGAATTGAGGCCCTTTGTTGCTCCAAGAAATGCTGAAGCTGTGGGCAGAGGTGTGTACCCAAGGGGCTCTTGCTCTGTGTCTGACTTTGGGGGATCTCCAGGTGGGCAGGGCAGGGAGGAAGCGGCTCCCAGCACTGCAGAGGAGCAGCAGCATTACAGCTCAGCCTAGAATAAGAGAGATCGATGAAGAGAAAGTCAGATTATTTGAAACTGGACAAAGCGGTGACCTGTGCAAAATGAGTCTTCCTTTTCTGAAGCACTTTGCTTCTCTCCCTACCCTGCAGAGGGCCAGGAGGCCTCATGAGCCTTTCCACTCTCTTCCTTATCAGAATCTTCAATCTAGAAAGGATCTGATAGTCTCATTCTGTCAGAAAAGAAAAAGAAAGTCTTGGTGTGTTCTATTCACTAAGGTATTTGCATTTAACAGAAATCTCTGACCTAAGGAATTTTAGCCTTAATAATGGAACCTCAGGCTGTCCCTTGCTTGGAGGGAAAGTTATTTGGGATGTAAAGGGTTGTCAGAGCCATTTAAATCAGACCTAAGGATAGACTGGTACTCCCTGGGTAGAGGACTGGAGGGAAGGCACAGTGGGTAGGGCAAAGGAGCCTTACCTTCCGGACATTGTAGATCCAGTTGAGATAGGCTGAGACCTTGGTGTACACTCCTGGGGTGCTCGGGCCCCCACAGCCATAGCCCCAGCTACTGATGCCCACCACCTGCCACTGGTCAGACTGGTACATCAGGGGGCCACCACTGTCACCCTGTGGGAGACCAGGACAGAGACTGTTGGGAGCGCAGGTGAGACTGGGGAGGCTTCTCCCTCCCAGCTCCCTGAACTGGCCCATCTGTTCCCCTGCACTCCCTGCTGCTCTCTGATGTTCTGTCTTCACCCTCTTTGCTCATTAGCACCCTGGAATGCTCTTCTCTTCTGGGGCAGAAGGGCCTATCTGTGGGCAAGTAAGTCGCAAGTGTGCTGTTAGCCTTCTCTCAGAGATTCACAACTCACATTGGCAAATCAAAGGCTCTGAGTAATAGCCAGGTTATTGGCCGGGCTTGGTGGCTCACGCCTGTAATCCCAACACTTTGGGAAGCTGAGGTGGGCGGATCACCTGAGGTCAGGAGTTTGAGACCAGCCTGGCCAACATGGTGAAACGCTGTCTCTACTAAAAATACAAAAATTAGCTGGGTGTGGTGGTGGATGCCTGTAATCCCAGCTACTCAGGAGGCTGAGGTGGGAGAATCACTTATAGAGTACCTATTTTGCACCAGGCACTGTTCAAAGCAATTGGGATCTAATTGATGAAAAAAACAAAGATCTCTGCCCTCAGAAATGGGATCAAATGGGATGAGAGAGACAGTAAACAAGCAAATAACAAACCAAGAAAATGCCAGATAGTGAAAAGTGCACTTGTCTGGGAGTCCTTAACAGCTCTTTTAGCCCTTGGGACTTCCTCTGTCTGAACCCAAAACTATAGCCAAAATGCCTGTTTAATGCCCTCCTTTCCCCCAACCACTGTGAGCTCTCTGAGGCGTCTTCAAAGACTACCACATAGCTGGGCATGGTGGCTCACACCTATAATCCCAGCACTTTGGGAGACCAAGGTGGATGGATCACGAGACCAAGGGATCGAGACCATTCTGGCCAACATGGTGAAACCCGATCTTTACCAAAAATACAAAAATTAACCGGGCATGGTGGTGTGTGACTGTGATCCCAGCTATTTGGCAGGCTGAGGCAGGAGAATCGCTTGAAACCAGCAGGAGGAGGTTGCAGTGAACTGGGATTGTACCACTCCAGCCTGGCAACAGAGCAAAACTCTGACTCAAAAAAAAGAAAAAAAAAAAAAAAGACTACCGTGTTCACGGCACACAAGCGACAACTAAGAGATGCCTCTTAAATGAAGGAATTCAACGACTGGAAATGGAGGTGAGAGTAGGGTAGGGGTTTGAATGAAAATGGTTCAGGCCAAGCATGATGGCTATGCCTGTAAACTCAGCACTTTGGAAGCCTGAGGTGGGAGAATCTTTTGAACCCAGGAGTCTGAAACCAGACTGGGAAACATAGTGACCCTGTCTCTATTTAAAAAAATCAAAAGAGAGAGAGAGAGAGAGAGAGAGAGAGAGAGAGAAAATAAAAAAAGAAAATGGTTCGGAAGATCCTCTGGAAGTATGGGGCAGGAAGAAGTCTACAGGGATTGCTGAGCAGTCCTGATGGTCCACAAGGCCCGGGTGAGGGGCACACACGGGGGCTCTTCCAGCATCCCACAGGCGGTAGTTCTTTCCTATTGTAGTTCAGCAGCTTGGGGACAATCACGGGGAAAATGGACCTGGGATTCCTGACCTGAGGGGCTCATAATTCTGTAGCTAGTGAGAAGGGTGGGTGGGG
>PVKP010003799.1:64387-104469 GCA_004027715.1 Plecturocebus donacophilus
ATCTGCCCGCCTCAGCCTCCCAAAGTGCTGAGACTACAAGCATGAGTCACCGCACCTAGCCAGTAACGTCATCTTTGAGTGTGAAAGAGACATTTGAAATCTCTCTGCTTGTCTCCATCCATCCATCCATCCATCCATCCACCCATCTATTCATATATCTTTATCTGACTATATCCTTTCCTTTCCTCCTTCTCTCTCTTCCTCCCACCATCACACATTGAGTACCCATCATATGTAAGGCTTCCAGTGGGGCATGCAGCCTCTGGGTTTTCTCATCTCTCTAGGACTTACATCCTATTCTTAGAACTCCCCATGACCCTTGGAGGCCCCACCTGGCAGGTGTCCACACCCCCTTCTGGGAGGCCTGCACACATCATCTTCTCGGTGACTTCCCCCTGGTAGGCATCGTCTGCATTGCACCGTGTACTGTCAATGACCTGGACTGACGCCTGCAGCAGTATGTCAGACAGCTTCCCTGGGAGGGTGAAAACACTCACATTCCCACACTTGCCTTCTATCCCCTATCCCTGGATTGCCAAAGCACTTTGCTTTCTACCTGGCGCCTTGGTGCTTGGTCCTCTGGGATGGGTTTCTCTGAAGGGTGGTCCTTCTTCCCATCACTTCTGGAAGCTTTTCCCTCTTACAAGGGCATCTTCTGCCTTGTGGTCCTGAGCCCAGGACTTACCTTCATTCTGCTTTGTAAAGCCCCATCCAATGACCCAGAGTGGGGTGGCTGGAGTGAGTTCCTCATCAAAGAAGGGCAAGCAGATGGGCCTGACTCTGCCTGCCAGGAGCACAGAGGAAGAAGGAGATCTTTTATTTATAATTTTAAATTTTCTATAAATTACGATGCTTTGTGATGATGGGTATCTTGCTGGTCTGGAGGAGACTGGGTCAGCTAATTCCTGCAGATAGTAAACAACTTGCCTGTGGGCATGCCTTTAATATGCAAACCAGACAACCCAAAGCCCATATCCCCAACCACTTTCTTTACCTGACTCTCAGACACCAAGCCAATATATTCCTTGCCCTAAATCACTCCAGGGACAGATACCAGACAACCAGAGGCCGACGTCTATAACCTAGAGAATTGTTCACACTATCCAATCCCAAGCATGCTCAATCTTGCCTAACCTACCTTGGCCAACCTGCCCATGGATGCCATGGGTGACTCTGGGCCATGCCTTCCCCTTGCTCCTGCCTCCTGGAGGACATGGCTGCTTCCCCAGGTGTCCCTGTGTGGGGAGGTATGTCCTTTTCTCTCAGGTACTGTAAGTAATAAACTCTTCTTCCTTTCCTTCTTTCTCTTTCTCTCTTTCTTTCTTCCTTTCTTTCTTTCTCTTTCTTTCTTTCTTTCTTTCTTTCTTTCTTTCTTTCTTTCTTTCTTTCTTTCTTTCTTTCTTCCTTCCTTCCTTCCTTCCTTCCTTCCTTCCTTCCTTCCTTCCTTCTTTCTTTCTTTCTTTCTTTCTTTCTTTCTTTCTTTCTTTCTTTCTTTCTTTCTCTCTTTCTTTCTCTTTCTTCTTTCTTTTTCTTTCTTTAAGACAGGGTCTTGATATGTTGCCCAGGCTAGAGTACAGTGGCTATTCACAGGCGTGATCCCACTACTGATCAGCATAGGAGTTTTGACCTGCTCCGTTTCTGATCTGGGCCGGTTCACCCCTCTTTAGGCAACCTGGTGGTCCCCCCGCTCCTGGGAGGTCATCATATTGATGCTGTAGTGCGGACACCCAGTCGGCATAGCACACTACAGCCCAGAACTGCTGGACTCAAGCGATCCTCCAGCCTCAGCCACCCGAGTAGCTGGCACTACAGGCACGCGCCACCATGCCTGGCTAAACTCTTCTTTCAAAGATAGTTGTGTCTGTATCTGTCACCTTACCATACCTGATTAAAACAATTCCCAGGTACAAATCTAGAAGCACACCCCGGATTCAGGAGAGCCTGGTAGTTCAGCTCTCTGAAAGGGGTCACACCAGGGTCTCTAGAACACTTGCTCTATGGAATGCTAGTAGAAGTGGCACGAAAAAAGGATTCTGAGGTCAAATCAATTTAGAAAATGTAGGTTAAATGCAATAAAACAGATTACTTTAAAAACTTCTCATACCTTTAATAAACAAATGTGCTCTAAGAAGGGAGCTGTAGTACGGAAATATTTTCCGAACTTATTTGACAATGGAATCCTCTCTTCTCCAAGGGGCCGGTGCCTTGGGAACCCCACAGTTGGGAATGCTGATCTAAATACTTTTCAGTATAAGCTCAAGGCATCCCACAGAGCTATTCAAAGGCTCTGTGGCTGCCTCACGAGTAATGGGTGCCCTGCCCCTGGAGGAGAGCAAACAGGGGCACAATGAGTCCTTGGCAGGGATACTGGTCAGGCTCTTGGGTATTGGTCAGTGGCGGGGAATGAGCTTGATAATCTTTTCAAAAGGTCTCCTACAATTGCAAGATTGGATGAAACTCCAGTGCTCACTTGAGGGGCTCCACATAGAGAAGACAGGCCTTGGAAGCCTCTCTGGGCATGGAGTAGAGGAGTTAGTTGACAGCTTGAGGAGGCCTCATGGCATCAGTGATGTTAGGCTGATGTATTAGTTAGAGACAAATGGGCAAGCTGAGGTCGCGAGAGGAGAAATTATGTGCCAAGGCCGCTCGGTGAGCTAATAGCAGAGTGGGCGTGAAAACTGGGTGGCCTTGGGCCCCGCTTCTCACCTGAGAAAGTGAGTGGGAACTGCAGCTTTATGAGGGCAATGTCATTGTCTTTGGGGTACATGGGGTTGAATTCAATGATGATGACCTTGACCACAGCCAGGGATGGGAAGTTGCCCAGTTCGTTTGAGCCGGCCCGCACCTTCCAGTTGAACACATCGGTATGTTTCCTGGGGGCAGAGACAGCTGGGTTCAGGCCTGATGCAGGTCTGAGGAGGCTTCGCCAAAGGCAAAGGGCACCGCGTGTCACTGCCTTGGGAGGGGAAGATGATGGTGGGGCAGGAATGGTGGAGAAGGAGCGTCTTTCAGCACTTATAAGAAGCCAGATTCAAAAAGGGGATTTGACCTTTTTCCTCAGTGAAACCTGCCTGAGGACACTTCAAGGAGGGCTGAGGAAGGGGCTCTTCCAATGCCTGAGCAGGGCCATGGACAATGTCAGGTATTCATTGACATGAATAACTCTCTCCACCAACCTTTTCCAACATGTTACCCATGCTGTCAGCTACATTACATGCTTGTCTTTTTCCCAATGCCAGGCACAGTTTAGTGTGCAGGGATGTTTTTCCAGCAAAGAATTTATAGCTCTCGCCAGAATCTCAAAAGAAAAAAAAAAAAAAATGTTAAGAAACGCTAATCTAGACTGCGAGTGCCTTGAAGACAATGGTGGAGTCTAATGCACTTGGGTGCGTCATCTGATGCTTGGTACCTGATAGGTGCTCATCAGATGTTGAGTGAATGATTGAATAAAAGTGAAGTGGGGCTGGATGTGGTGGCTCATGCCTGTAATCCCAGCATTTGGGAGGCTGAGCTGGGCAGATCACTTGAGGTCAGGAGTTCGAGGTCAGCCTGGCCAACATGGTGAAACCCTGTCTCTATGAAAAATACCAAAATTAGCCGGGTGTGGTGGCACATGCCTTTAGTCCCAGCTATCTGGGAGGCTGAGGCAGGAGAATTGCTTGAACACGAGAGGTGAAGGTGCAGTGATCCAAGATGTTGCCACTGCACTCCAGCCTAGGCGATAGAGCAAGACTCTGTCTAAAAAAAAAAAAAAAAAAAAAAACAGAAGGGAGTGGCCCTTCCCAGAGGTATGGCCAGGCCTCTTTGTGGACTGAAAAGGAATCTATACTTTTAAATTTTTTTTAAGTTTCTGGACCTAATGAGGAAGTGGCAGTCACTCTAGACCCTGGAACAACTTCCTGGGAACAAGCTAAAGAACAGTGAGTTCTTGGAACTTCAGGCAGGTGGGAAGAGGTTTTGTGGTTTGAATGACATGAGGGTGGGGTGAGGACTCTGGGTCTCTTACGGCGTCCCACTGGGAAGAGGCCTTGCTTGGTGAGCAGCACCCTCTGCTTAGACCAGCCAAATGCCTAACAGAGGGCATCACGGCCATTGTCTCAGTGGGGCCGCCACCCCCTGGCAAACGTCTCTAGTGGGAGAATGAAGAGAAGGAGGGTGTTAGGAGACAGGGCCCCAAGGTCTCTGGCCCCTGACTGGCCTTGGTTCCCCGAGACCTCCTTATAGCTGGGGCCTTACCTGAAGCAGTGGGCTGCCGTGAGGACCCAGTGGGGGTCCAGGATGCTCCCTCCGCAGACATGCTGTTTGTCGTACTGGATGCTGACCTGCCAAGGCCAAGAATCCACAGAGGCCTCCTCCCCACCCACTACACGGGGGGTCTTCAGGCGTTCCCCACAGGCTGGACGCAGGCAGAGGCAGAGAGGAGGCAGCATGTCAGGCTCTTGGGGATGAGGCTGCCTCCCCTTAGCATCCAACATCTGCCCTGAGCGGGGCCCTTATGGCTGGGGCAGAGTGGGAAGAGGACCAGGCCAATCTGAGTTATCCATGGGGAGATATCGAGTGTCCCAGACCACAGGCTTTCCCCAAACCCCCCTCTCCCATTTTTGTTGTTGTTGTTGTTCAGGATGTGTTTAGGAGTTTGGACTATGAACATGGGTGTGTCTGTAGTGCTGGGAATTCGTGACCTTCACAAGTGATGCAGAATTACAAAAGCCCTGCCCAGGTGGTGTGTCCCCCAGCCACGCCCACTGACTAACAGTAAACAGACACCCACAAGCTGTTTCGTGACTCTGGAGTGGACTGTCCCATCTCAAACTCCCCCTTCTCCAAGTCTGTTCCCCTTGCCAGGGGAGTCTCTCAATCTGATATTCTGTCTTCCCACGGACCTGGCTTTCACACCCCCACCCCCGCCCAGAACTCCTGTAAAGCCCTCGGGTCCCACCCCCACCACCCCCAGAACTCCTGTAAAGCCTTCAGGTCCCACCTCTCCACCCATGCTCTGCCTCTCCAATTCTTCTGGCAGCCACCACCACGGTGGCCATTCTAAGCGGGAAAGGCTGCTTCCCTTTCCTATATGTCAGGCGCTGTGCTAGGCTGGTGCTTTTCAGACACCATCTGATTTCAAACACTGTTTTTGCATGCCACCTTGCCTGCTCCCTGAAGCCCTTCAGGACCTCCCTTGAGGCAAAGTAGAGTTTCCACTCCTGGCAGCCTTCTGCTGTTTCATATAAAGTCTCGTCTAGCCAAATTGATCTGCTTGTAGTTCTCTAAAAAGTCATTCTGTTTTTGGTCCAAAAAGATGCCCTTCCCTGAAATGCTGTCTCCTCTCCTAGTTCTCTAACTCAGGGGTCCCCAGCCCCCGGACCTCAGACCAGTACTGGTCCATGGCCTGTTAGGAACCCGGCTGCACATCAGGAGGCGAGCCGCAAGGGCGAGTGAACACCACTGGAGCTTCACCTCCTGCCAGATCAGAGGTGGCATTAGATTCGAATAGAAGCACAAACCCTACGGTGAACTGCACATGTGAGGGATCTCCGTTGTGTGCTCCTTAATGAGAATCTAGGCTGGGTGCAGCAGCTCATGCCTGTAACCCCAGCACTTTGGGAGGCTCAGGCTGGCAGATTACCTAAGGTCGCAAGTTTGAGACCAGCCTGGCCAACATGGTGAAACCCCATCTCTACTAAAAATACAAAAATTAGCTGAGTGTGGTGGCGGGCACCTGTAATCCCAGCTACTTGGGAGGCTGAGGCAGGAGAATCGCTTGAACTCAGGAGGTGGAGGTTGCAGCGAGCTAAGATCGTGACACTGCACTCTAGGCTGGGTGATAAGCTCTGTCTCAAAAAAAAAAAAAAAAAAAAAAGAGAGAGAGAGAATCTAATGCTCTCTATTTTCCTCTTGGTTTGTGGAAAAATTGTCTTCCATGCAAATGGTCCCTTGTGCCAAAAAGGTTGTAGACCACTGAATTCTAAATCATTCATTAATCTAACCAATTTGTGTTGAGTGCCCTTCGTCTTGGGGCAGGGCTGGGTGTTGGGAGAGAGTGGTGGGCAGGAGAGACAGACATGGGTTTTCCCTCCTTGAGCCTACAGATGCATTTTTCAGTGTTCAGCCTGGGCCCCCAGTGCCTGGGAATTTCCCTTTCTCTGGAATTCCCACAGGCTGTGCCAGGTGTTGGCCACCCTTTCAGTGTGGTTGTGCTTAGGTCTTGTCTTCTTGGCAAGACAGAGACCCCTCAAGGGAGAACCTGCCACTTATACTCCTTCATGCCTTCAGGGCTACTCAGTGCAGAACCTCAGATGGTGTGACCATCCATTCATTCATTCATTCATTCATTCATTAACCAGCCACCACATGTCAGATCCCACACACTAGTATTGTGGGATGGCGGTGGTGGGGTACACGATAATGAATTAAACTCTCAACATCCTACAGGGAAGTGAATACACTCCTAAACTGCAGAGGCAGTATTGTGACCTTCTTCTTTTAGGTGTTCTAATTTCTGGTTATCCTGCCAGGCCCATCTCAGTTCTCCAAGAAGTTGGTAGGATGAGGTGAGCCACACTACTTCATTTCTTTTCTGATCTCCTCTCTTAGAGCTAGAAGGGTCCCTAGAGATCCTTGATGGGCAGCTGGACTAAACGACTTCTTGGGAAAATGAACTTCAGGGAGGTCAGGTGAATGACTTGAGGCACACTGGAAGTGACTGGGTCTTCTGGCCCTCTTCCAGCTCTCTCTGCAGCATGTCAACTGTGACTGCTACTCAGTTTCGCATTTTCCACATGTTGTCTTGGATCTCTCTCTTACTTAGTCATAAGCTACCAAGGATGGTGGCCAGTTATTTCACTCATCTAGTATTTTCTACTTCTAGCCAGCAACTGGCAGAGTGAGACACATTCTAACTGTTCAATGAATATTTGCTCAAATAATAAATGTGGGTAATCTGATCTTGGATACCTGAGCTGATTGTGATAAAGAAGGCTATGTGGGCCCTGACCATGGGTGGGAGGCAGCGGGGACCCCATCCTGCCCTTTTCAGTCTTCCTAACACCCTCTCCCAGGTCTCCACTTAGGTTGTGGAGCCATGTGCAGATGGTAGAAGGGAGTTCTTCATACCACAAGCCGAGGGAGCATTGACCTGCAAGGCCAAGGGCTGTAGACCCAAGCAGATGCAACTTGGATTCCCAGAAATTTAGGAGTGAAGATGAAGGGCTTCCTGCTTGCTCACTGCTGGCCCGGGCCCCAAACCCTCAGAGATCGGGGGTACTCACCAAGGCAGTGCAGGGAGACCAGGGAGCCTGAGAGACAGGGCCTGGAAGACAGACACAGTGCCCTGTGATTTAAGTGTCTCCCTCAGCTGGGAGGCAGGGACTCAGGCCTCCTGGTGCTGTTAATTCAAGCCCCCTCCCCAATACCTGGGAATCTGGAAGCTGCACAGTGGAGAACACCTGGAGACTGCATTGACATCATTGCATTTCCTGCACTGAGATTTCCATTTGACTGGATTCAATGCCCCCATGGCTGAGTACCTACTGCGCGCTGGGCCCTGCCTGCTTCAAAGCCCAGCCTGGGATCCTGCCATCCAAGAGGGAAGAGGGCAGAGCCTGGAACAGAGTCTACAGCACTGCAGGCTTTCCAAATGGAAGAATGGGATTTTGATGGAATTTTAGGCAAAGGATCATTCTGCTACCAACCCTGTCCTTTTCAAGATTTACTTTTGGTGAATAAGCAGCCCTCAGCAACATCCCTGAATGCTAAGAAGCCAGCCTCCTCTCTGAGCCACTTTGCAGCAGTGTGACAGATTTCATCCGGATGCTGTGCTCTAATGCAGGGGGCAAGGCTCAGGAAGAGGTCACCTACAAGGGCCAGGGAGTCTCTTCCCTGGAGCCTCAAGAAGGCGGGGAGCTCTGGCTGGGTGTTAGGGAAGGACAAAGTGACATTGGAATCTTGCCTATTGGGCAATTTATTAGAAAACCTACAGCGGTAGCAAAAACTATTTACTATCCAGATTGATGGAAAGGTCACATTATCCATCCCTCTGGCTTCGAGTAGGACAGTGCACTTTGTCCAGCTGTCCACTGTGCTAAAAACACGTCAACACAGAAAACCTCTCCAAAATGTGAGTCTGTAGCTCTCGGCATTGAGTGATCTGTCTGGCTGGGAGTTCCTCCTGATGTCTGCCTTACATTCCCCTGGCCGCTTGGCGTTCCAGGTAAGCTGGTTGCAGCCTGAAGAGCAGCGTCCATGTGTGGGCCTTCTGTAGGCCAGAAGGAGGCCCCTCACTTACCCAGTTGAGTTCCGCACGTGAAGCTCCTGGCTGTTTTCTGTTATTTCAACAACATCCAGATCCTGGTCTGGGCCAATCTCCACAGCTCTGAAAGTGGGTTTGCTGCTCACATCAAGAGGGAAAGAGAGTTGTGAGCTGGGGCAGGGGGTTGGAACAAGATAGTAGAGTTGGCCCCCACTCTCAGGAGACAGAGTGGCAGAGAATGCCTGGTGGGGAGTGGCAGGGGAGCAGAGGTAGTCTTAGTCAGTGAAGATGGGGCCTGCTTTGCTATACAATAAAGAACATACCCTTGGCATCCCCTGACTCAACCCTTGGTGCAGTGCTGATGTGGCTTGCTTTCTTGGGCAGGGACTCCAAATCCAGAACCCAGAGCCCTGGAGAAACATTAGGGGTGGGGTCTCCTTTCCAAACTCCCAGTTTTGTCCCTATTTCGAATATCCCAGCAATGTCTTCTGGTTCATAGCAGGGAAACAAAGAGGCATAGGGGCCCAGGATAGCTCCCTTCTCATCTGGGAGGGAGTTGGAATGTAGACATTTGGTTCTCCAAACAAGGCATCTAGTCTGACTTTGATGGTGGGGGTATGCTTTTGGCCCCCTTTGAGATATTTAATAGAACAGGACTGGATCTGTCTTCATGTGAATCCAGACAAACATTTCTCTCAATTGGACCACCTCCCTCTTTCTCTCTGCTAATCCATGCTTGCCTGCTTTCGAACCTTGGGTTGAAGTTTGTCCCCCTCCAGGAAGCCTTCCCTGATTAATTCCATCTCTCTGATTGTTCATTTACTACATCTGTCTCTTCTAAATCTCTTCCTTCCATCCCCAACCATGCTAGTAATGCTAGCAGAAGCTCTCCATGGAGGGCTGGGTCAATCAATGGTATTGGAGGATTGATACATTCTCAAGCAGGAATGCTGGAACTTTCTGGGAGGACCCAAGTCTTGGATTTGGGATGACTAGAATCAGTTTTAAGAATCCTCATAATCTAGGTTCTGTCCCTGGCTCTGGCACTAGTTTGATGTGTGGCCTTGGGCAGGTTGCATTCTTTTCCTGGGTCTCTCCAAGCCTCAGTTTCCCCCTCTCTAAAAAGATGGATGGGGCCAGGCGTGGTGGCTCATGCCTGCAATCCCAGCACTTTGGGAGGCTGAGGTGGGTGGATCACCTGAGGTCAGGACTTCAAGACTGGCCTGGCCAACATGGTGAAACCCTGTCTCTACAAAAATATAAAAATTAGCCGGGCATAATGGCAGGTGCCTGTAATCCCAGCTACTTGGGAGGCTGAAATGAGAGAATCGCTTGAACCTGGGAGGCAGGAGTTGTAGTGATCTGAGATTGCCCCATTGCACTTCAGCCTGGGACTCTGCCAAAAAAAAAAAAGCATGGACCAGGAGAAGGGCCTCCAATCTAGAGGGAGGAAAGAGAGTAGAGAAATCTGAGACCTAGAAGGAGGGAATATGATGGAAATGGACATTCCCAGGAAATGGGAATTAACTTCTGTTTACCAATTCCATCCCAATGAATGATTCTGGTGAACTTTGATTTTGTAAAGTACAAGAGTCAGGTGGTTTGGTACCTTAGTGCGCGCCAAAAGGACAGAAATTCCAGGAGCCTGTCACCTTAAGAACCCCTGGAGACACCCGGGTTTCATAATCAAGCCTCAGCCTGCTGTGCTAGGTATGGGGCTGACGCAGCAGTTGACTGGACTACAGTGGGGAGGAGGGGCTGGCCTCAGCAAGGCTGGGCTCCTGGCTGCTGGAAGAGGACAGAATAGCAGATTGAGGCATAACTTTCTCACTCTCCTTGAAATGAAGGTGGTGGTGTATGCTTTCTAGAGGGTACTGGAAGTTGCACCCCATGGAGAGTAGAGAGGAGCAGAAGCCTGATGAACAGAGAAGAGAGAGGCAAAGAATTCTGATTAATTTGTAATGGCTGCCTGGAGCATTTACTGAAAAAGGACTTTGAGACTGCTTTAGGGATCCATGGGTAAGAGTTTTGTGATTGATTGGTGATGTCTGCCTGGTAGAGTTTTTTTGTTTTGTTTTGTTTTTTGTCTTTTGGTTTTTTTTTCGGTCTAGTCTCTGGGTCCAGTCTCTTAGAATCCTGAAGAAGTTTGAACCCTGACAGAGATAGGTTATCTCACTCTGCACTGAATGCATGGGTTCTGCATAAGAATAAAGAATTACCCAGTCTACAAACAGAAACACTATGATAACTCCTAATGCACAAAAATTAGGGGACTTGGGCTCAAATTCTAGCCCTCTACCTCCCAGCTACTACCCTAGCAAGTTACTTACTTTCTTTGGGTCTATTTATGAAATAGATATAATAACTATCTTTTTGGTTTCTGCCAAAATCAAATGAATATAAATATAAAAAATGCAAATTACTCTTATTATAATCTTACACCTTTTCATCCATTCCAGATTTGGAACTGCTTTTGAAATTTGCAGAGAGATCTGGGATTGCTGAAGATGGGGCCTCACTGAAACTAGACTCACTTAAGCTAAATCTTAACCAACAAAACTTTGAATAAGTTAATTAGTGTTTTGTATTACTGGGCAGGAGCAGTTTCTTAAACAGTCAGGACAAAGGAGTGAAGGTTGAGGGGTAAAGGAAAGGTGAGGACTGCATAGAAGCTAGAAGTGTGTGTGTGTGTGTTGGAGGGCAGCACACATTCTCTCGTTGGCATTCCATAACCATCCTATGAGGTTGGCATTACTTCCCCCAATTCACTCTTGAGGAACCTGAGGCTTTGGAAATTTAACTTCATGTTGCTTATAAGTGAAATACTGGGATTCAAAAGCAGTTCTGCCTGGCTCCAATGCCTGTATTTTTTAGGAAAGAGAGAAGAAGGGAGGAAGGAAAGGAGGCAGAGGAGGAAAGAAGAGGGAGGGAAAAAGGAGAGAGACCCAGGTTGTTTACCTGCTGTAGCCCATCTGCCTACAGGCTGTCTCGGCCAGAGCTTCTGTGAAGTTGTCAAAACAGGCAGAGAACCAGTTCCCTGTGGCCAGGTCCAGCACCTGCAGGGTGGATCGGTCCTTGGAGAGGCGGACTGGGTGGAAAGGAACCTGGGTTAGATGGAAGGGGAGCGTCTATCTGGCCCATCCCCCTCAGAATTCAACATGAGACCAGCCCAGCTCCCCCAACCTAGAACTGGGGGTACCACAGAGCCCCAACGCATTCAACAAGGGAATTGCCTCCATTTGACTTTGTCTATTTGGGCCTCCTTTTGACAGTAGCTAGCATGACTTGGATGTCCTGGGGTCAGTCTCTATTTTGACCTGTTGCCCTGGCTTAATAGTGCCCCCTTTTGCTCTAAGGGGTATCAGTTTTGATGATCAATTATGCGGTCACTTTACCCAGTGACCATATACAACTTGTTTAACTTGTATGGACCACGTATCCATCCATGGTCCATACAACTTGCCCAGCCTGGGGAAACTTCTCAGAGAGGGACCTAGGTCCTTCTCCAGGTAAGGTCAGAGTGAGAGGTTGAGTAAGAGGTCCTATTGGCAGTAGGATGACAGGTGCTCGTGGGCATTTGACTTCTGATAAAGAAAGGGCAAATGCACAGGAAGGCACTCAGGCTTGCCCTCAGAAGCCCCATCGCCCATCTCCTAGCTAACTTTTTTTTTTCTTCAGAGCCCAAGCACCAGGGGAATGAAAGTAGGAGAGCCCAGTCCAAGAGAGAACATGGGTTTTATGCTCAAAGCATCTCCTATTCATTGGGAGGACCTGGCTCAGTCCCGTCATATAGCGTATCTCAACAAACACTAATGAATAGAAGGACCAATAGCTGGAGGAGTTGGCTGAGTAGTCTCTTTTCTAGTCTCCTTGAAATAGCAGATCTCATAGAAAGGAGGTATGCCCCAAGGTCACCCAGTCTAGCCCTCTGCCTGCAACTCACCCAGGTGCAGCAGGAATGGGGCAGGCTCAGTTACAATTTTCTGTTTTTTCTGACTCACATTTGTTCATCAAATAGTTACTGTTTGCTGTGTGTTAAGTACTGGGATATAAAGGTAGACAACACATGGTCCTGCTCTCAAGAAACTTACACAACTGGGCGCGGTGGCTCACACCTATAATCCCAGCACTTTGGGAGGTCGAGGCAGGTGGATCACCTGAGATCAGGAGTTCGAGACCAGCCGGTCTAACATGGTGAAACCCCGTCTCTACTAAAAATACAAAAATTAGCCAGACATGGTGGCAGGTGCCTGTAATCCCAGCTACTTAGGAGGCTGAGGCAGGAGAATCACTTGAACCTGGGAGGCAGAGGTTACAGTGAGCAGAGACCAAGCCACTGCACTCCAGGCTGGGCAACAGACCTCTCTGTCTCAAAACAAAACAAAACAAAACAAAACAAACCAAACAAGAACCTTATACGACAAGGATGAAAAGTGACAAGTAGGTGGCAGATGCTATGCAGTGGGTCACAGGGGCCTGAGCAGACCTCCTGCTGAGCTCGCTCCTCTTCCTCCTCAGACCCTGCACTCACCTGCCACTGCAGGCCCTTCGGGGAAGCTCTTGACACAGTGCTCCTCGTCCTCCCCCAAGGGACAGTCCAGTTCCCCGTCACACAGCTGGCTTCTTGGGATGAAGTGGAGGGGCTGCCCACAGAGGAAGTAGTATTTATCCAGAATCAGCTTGACTGGAAAGCAAGTGTAGGGAGGGGCAGAGAAGGCTGAGGGTCAGGCTCGAGCAGGGAGAGGCTGTGTTTTCCTGGAGATAGCCCTGAGTTTGCAGACACGCATGTTGGAGTTCCAGGCCCAGTTTTGCTACTTGGTAGCACACAGACTTGAAGCTTACAGACAAGGAAGCTGGGCCTGCGCCTTAGCTTCCTTGTTTGTAAACTGGAGATAGTAATACTGGCCCCATGCCCACAAGATGTTTGAGGAGTCAAGAGAGGTCATGTGTGTGAGGGAAATCGAGAAACAGGCTGGTACCTGCCTCTTACCTCCCAGTGCTGGCTTAGTATGCTCTGGTAACAGAGGAAGAATCTGGAGTCTGAAGACCCAGTTCTGAGTCCTAGCTCTGCCACCTACTGCGCAACCTTTTTTTTTGAGATGGAGTCTTGCTCTGTTGCCCAGGCTGGAGTGTAGTGGCACGATCTTGGCTCACTGCAACCTCCATCTCCTGAGTGCTTGGGATTACAGGCATGTGCCACCACACTCGGCTAATTTTTGTATTTTTGGTAGAGATGGGTTTCACCATGTTTGCCAGGCCGGTCTCGAACTCCTAACCTCAGGTGATTCACCCACATCGGCTTCCCAAAGTGCTGGGATTACAGGCATGAGCCACCGCGCCTGGCCATACTGTGCAACTTTATACGGATCACTTTCCCTTCTTAGTTCTCAGTTTCCTCATCTGTACAATGGGATGATAATATCTATAATATCTGCCTTATGGAACTGCTGAGAGCATGTGGTATGATAGCAGTTTTAAAAATGTCTCGTAACTATCAAGATGGGTGCTTTTATTTGGGTGAAAGAACTGTTAAACGATAAGAACACATGGACACATGGTGGGGGATCAACACACACTAGGGCCTGTTGGGGGGAAGGCAGGGGGAGGGAGACCATCAGGAAATATAGCTAATGGTCACTGGGCTTTATACTTTGGTGAAGGGTTGATCTGTGCAGCAAAACACCATGGCACATGATTACCTACGTAACAAACCTGCACGTCCTGCACATGTACCCCAGAACTTAAAATAAAAGTTGAAGGGGCTGGGTGCGGTGGCTCATGCCTATAATCCCAGCACTTTGGGAGGCTGAGGTGGGTGGATCACCTCAGGTCAGGAGTTTAAGACCAGCCTGGCCAACATGGTGAAACCCCATCTCTACTAAAAATGCAGAAGTTAGCTGGGCATGGTGGCAAGTGCCTATAATCCCAGCTACTCAGGAGCCCGAGGCAGGAGAATTACTTGAACCCAGGAGGCGGAGGTTGCAGTGAGCTAAGATCGTATCATTGCACTCCAGCCTGGGTGACAAGAGCAAAACTCGATCTCTAAAAATAAAATAAAATAAAATAAAAGTTGAAGAAAAAAGAAATTAAAATATATAAATAAAATTAACTAAAATTAAGAAAAATAAAGAAAGCTCTGTTAAGGGGTTGGTCCTTGGTTTTGTTTTGTTTCTGTTTATTGTCTTTGGATTCTACCAGCTGCTTTCAAATTCTGTTGCTCTTTTGCCATCTTGGGATGATGGGAATATATTCAGCACATTTAACCCTTCAGGGAACTGATATTTTAATATTTTTTTCTGACCGTGCATGGTAGTTCGCACCTGTAATCCCAGCAGTTTGGAATGCTAAGGCAGGAGGATCGTTTGAGCCCAGGAGTTCAAGATCAATTTGGGTAACATAGTGAGACCCTTTTCTCTACAAAAAAATTAAAAAATTAGCCAGGCATGGTGGCGTGCACCTGTGGTACCAGCTACGTGGGAGGCTGAGGCAGGAGGATTGCTTGAACCCAGAAGTTTGAGGCTACAGTGAGCCATGATCACACTATTATACTCTAGCCTGGGAGATAGCAAGACCTTGTCTCAAACAAACAAACAAGCTTCCCTTAGTGAAGACTCACAGCCCAACACCCTGGCAGGAGGGAACTCCTCCCGCCTCACTGAATTCTCTCTTGGCCTGATGCTCCCCTCTCCGGTCCAGCGTCACCCTGGGCTGGTCCTAAGAGTGGTGGCATTAAATCTAACAATGGTCCCTGCTTGTCACTGTGTCAGGAGCTTTCCGTACATTTCCTCATGTAATCCTGGTAACGGTCTTGGGAGGGAGGTATCATTATTAACTCACATTACAAATAGGGACATGGAGAATTGAAGGCCAGGCTTTATTTTCGCAGGCCACACAGTGCTTCCAGTGTACAGCCAGGGCCCATCTAACTCCCTGGGGGAGCTTGAGATGCCATCCACTGGCCCTGATGCTCCTGGCTTGAGTGAAGCAGGGGAGAAGGAGGAGCCAGTTCTTTGGAGTTTGGTTTATGATAGGAGCCAGGGTAATGTAGAGTCACCCCAGCCTCTTGGGACAAAGCCAGGAGACAGCGTCACCAGTTGAGACTCCAGAAGCCATAAGGTTGAAAGAGTTCAGCCCAGGATGGAGGACTGGGTTACAACCTCTGATTGCAGAATCTGGGGGCCCAGGATGTGGAAGCCATGTAGAACCTTGTGGGACAGGAAGTGTTCAGCTCTAAATTATGCTTTAGTGCCTGCCTGGCTTTCCCTGGATAACTTTGGCCCCCTTTCTCTCCACTGCGGCAGTGTGTATGCTCATGGAAAGCAAGCTCGCTTTAACATTAGCCTGAACAGAACAGGCTGGCAAGTCTGCTGATGTCACTGCAAATCTCCATTATGTGGAGAGCCAAGGTCAAGGAGAAACGGTTTGGGGTTATCTGCATCTCACACCCATCCAGGGCTCCCAGGGCTTTCAGTGGGGTTTATGTTACGATCTGCATTTCTTCCACCACAAGATGGAAACAGACCTGTTCAATCAGGGGACCAGGGTCCTGTCCCAGCCCTGTCCCTGACTGCCACTCCGCCTCTCCGAGCCTCAGTGCTCATGTAGAAAGAGGATCAGAGGCTCTCTCAGTGTCCTCCAACCAGGCAGTTGGCTGCTACTGCTGGAAATGTCACCGCAATGACAAGTGCAGGTTCCTGAAAGGCCAGCTATTCCCTGGCTGCACAGGCAGCCCTGCCCCAGTTAGCAAATGCATGTCCTGGGTCACATTTCACCTTCTGCTGTGTGATGATACTTTCTTTTGCAGAACCTGGTTTTTAGCCGGGTCCTTTACATATGTTATCTCATTGGTGCTCATGATAGAGCTCTGAGGAAGAAAGGACATTTTACAGGTGAGGAGACTGAGGGTACAAGGTTGTGCAGCAGCAAGTGGCAGAGCCAGGATCCCTGTCCCGGGTGTCCTGATTCCTAGTCTGGTCCCCAGTGTCCTACTCCCTGCTGTGAAAAGTTGTGGTCAGTAACCTGCTATACTCATGTAGGTAACAAAGGCAATGACTCCATCGTAGGGTGTGGGAGCTGAAAGGGATCCACATCCCTGCTCCTTCAGTTGAATCTTCTTTATCACAGATAAGTGCCCGAGGCAGAGAGGGCTGTTCAAGACCACACTGGGCCTCAGGCACTGGCCACGGTGAAGGCTAAGCTAAAGGGTGCCGGGTGTTGGCTGCCTGGGGGGGTCTTCCCTGCTGCCTCCTCTTTCTTCCCTCCTCACAAGCAGAAATGCTCCCTGTTCTTCCAGCCTCTGCTCAGAGCCACTCAGCTTGCAGTCTGCAGAAGACAGGAAGGGGGAGGCAGAGGGCGTGGCGGCCCTGCAAATTGCCTGCGTGGGCTAGGAACATATGCCACTGTGCTCTCCCTCTAGAAGAAATCACCTGGGATGGAAGCCATCTGGAATAGGTGGGGGCTGAGTTCATCTCCCCTTTCACTCTTAGAAGAAGGCTCTCTTCAAAGCAGGGGGTGGATACATGATTTCTTTCTTTCTTTTTCTTTCTTTCTCTCTTTCTTTCGCTTTCTCTCTTTTTCTTTTTTCTCTCTCTCTCATTCTCTTTTTTTCCTCCTCAAACTCCTTTTTCCTTTCTTTTTTTTTCTTTTTTAGACAGAGTCTGGCTCTGTCGCCCAGGCTAGAGTGCAGTGGTGTGATCTTGGCTCACTTCAACCTCGGCCTCCTGGGTTCAAGCGATTCTCCTGCCTCAGCCCCCCAAGTACCTGGGATTACAGGCACCCACCATCACACACAGCTAATTTTTGTATTTTTAGTAGAGACGGGGTTTCACTGTGTTGGCCAGGCTGGTCTTGAACTCCTGACCTCGTGATCCACCCGCCTCAGCCTCCCAAAGTGCTGGGATTACAAGCATGAGTCACCACTCCCGGCCTCTGAAATTCCTTTTTATTATACCAATAATTTTTTCTTCTGCAAAGCTTTATGCAGATCACCTGCCCCTGACTGTGGGAGTGGGGCCTGCCACTTACTGAGGGGGTGAAAGACAAGTAGGGCTGCCACTTACTGAAGTGATGAGGGTAGGGGTGGGGCTGCCACTTACTGAGGGGGTGAGGGAGGGGTGGGGGACTGTCACTTATTCAGGGGATGAGTGCAGGGTTGGGGGGAGTGGGCCCTGTCATTTACTTAGAGGGTGAAAGTCGGGTAGGGGCTGTCACTTACTGAGGACAATCACAATGATGATACTCGCCAGGCTCAGCAGTGCCATGATGATGGGGATCCCCACCTTTCTGAAGGTCTCCTTGCGGGTACGGGATTTGCGCAGGGGGTTGACATCTGCAAGGACATGGGAGGCAGAGGGGAAGAGCATGCAGTCAGCACTTGGTGATCCCCCAAGCCAAGCCAAGATCCCCACTTGCCCTCTGGCAGGTGTCAGGAATGCCTTGAGGACAGTTTTGGTTAGTGCTGGGGGGTTATTCCTGCAGACTAGGCTTAGCTTCATCAGCACATGATCACCCTGCTGCGTCTCACATATCCAGGCTTACTCATCTTTCATAAGTGCCCCTCAAAGGAGCCTCCAGGTCAGGCCACCTCCCCCTTGTCTTGCCTGAGCCTGTCCTAGGACATTTCTGGGTTCTGTCTGACCCTTTCCTGCCTGGGAGAGGCATGAGCCCCTGGGGCATGTATTCATTCACTATGCTACCATTTATCCTTTTCCTGACCTCCTGACTTAGCTTTTGATTAAATATTAAGGTCCAGGTGGGCAAGGGCCTCCAGCACAGTGTGGGCTTAGCAGCGGCTTAATAAACACTTGTGAATGAATGCATTCTCAGTCCCACAAACAGCAAGTCCCCAGCCTGGTCCTTATCTTTAAAGAGATTACCATCTGGGGGAAGAGCCAGGTGGAGGATAATATATGTTATAGTAGAGACACCTTCAAAGGTAGACTGGGTTGCATTTAAGGTTGCACTTAAATGCAGGTGGGGAGGTAGGTACTGGCCCAGCTCAGGCGGAGGCATGGAGCTGCCTGGTGTGCCTAGGGTACCAGGGAGTAAAGGCAGGTTGGAAGGCAGCGTGAGTGAAGGCAGCTGTGGAGACTCTTGAACACCATATTATGGAGTCTGGGTTTTATCCTGAAGGCAGTAAGGAGCCATTGAAAGTTTTTGAGCAGTGGAGAGACAGGATTGAATTAATTTTAGAAAGATGAATCTGGCCAGGCACAGTGGCTCACACTTGTAATCCCAGCACCTTAGGAGAAGGAGGTGGGCAGATCACTTGAAGTCAGGAGTTAGAGACCAGCCTGGCCAACATGGTGAAACCCTGCCTCGACTAAAAAACAAAAACTAGCTAGGCATGGTGGCACATGCTTGTAATCCCAGCTTCTTGGGAGGCTGAGGAAGGAGAGTCGCTTTGAACCCAGGAGGTGGAGGTTGAAGTGAGCTGAGATCACACCACTGTACTCCAGCCTGGGTGACAAGAGCAAGACTCCTTATCAAAAAAAAAAAAAGTAAGGTGGATGGATCGTTCATCAGGAAGGAGGTGGAAGGAGGAGCCTGGGGTTAGGGAGACCAGGTAGAAGCTCATCACTGTCTAGAACAGAGGCAATAATAATGACATTATCCATTGCACATGGTTATTTCAAGGAGAAGAAACTTGGGAAAGGGAAATCTTAGGTAAAATTAATATCAGTAAGTATCAGAGATACATTCTTTCAGGTCTCCTTGTGGGAAATAAACTGTGGAGGTGCCATGGGGACTTCTCCGCTGGGGGAGCTGGGGCAAGAATTCTGGAAACCCTGGAAAGTAACGGACCAGCTCTCCCACCCTCACCTTTGCATAGGAGGCTCCCTCTCCTCCTCCCAGTATTTTCTTCACTGTCACCTTCACAGTGAGGCCTTCCTGGATCCCTGTATTTAAAATGCAGCCTTCCAACCTTTCCTGTCCTCCTTTCTTGCTTTCTTTTCTTACCAAAGCATGTATCACCTCTAACATACGCTATATTTGACATATTTTGTATATTCTCTGTCTCCTCCCATGCCTCCATGAAATGAAGACTAGTTGAAGATATAACTTGCCGGTTTTGTTCACTGCTGAGTCCCTGGTGCCTAGAACAGTGCTTGGTCTGTAGCAATCGCTCAACAAATATATGTCACATGATCAAATGAATTGCTCTCTGCTCTGTTCTCTTAAGCACATCCCTTCTACTATCTACCTTCTTTTCTTTCTTTCTCCTCTCTCTCTCTCTCTCTTTCTCTCTTTCTTTCATGGAATCTTCCACCCAGGCTGGAGTGCAGTGGCAGTGGTACGATCTTGGCTCATTGCAATATCCAACTCCTGGGCTCAAGCCATCTTCTTACCTTGCCTTCCAAGTAGCTGGGACTATAGGCATGTGCCACCACACTCAGTTAACTTTCGTTATTTTTTGTAGAGATGGGGTTTTGCCATGTAACCCAGACTGGTCTCAAACTCCTGGCACAAGTGATCCATGTGCCTTGGTCTCCCAAAGTGCTGGGATTACAGGCGTGAGCCAACATGCCTGGCCTCTTCTACCTTTCTTACAGGTCACATGTTATTCTGCCTTGAATGATGGCTAATCACATGTCTGTCTCTATTTCTTTCCTCATTTCTTCAAAAGCAGAGAATGGCATCCTGCCAGAGATTGGCACCCATTGAATGCTAGTATTAATGAATCTGTTGACAAAGAAAAGCTTAGGACACTTTGTGTTTCCCCAAAAGAGAGTTTTAACTTCAGACACAGAGGCCAGGCGGTGGGGAAGTGGACTGGAGGCGATATTGCCTATCAGCTACGACCTGGCACAAAGTAGCTTATCGGTCCTGTTTGCCGATATGGTTTTTAAAGTTCCAGCAGCCAGTCATCAGAATTGTCCTCTTTCCTGTGGCCATGGCCATGATGACATTTTGTTCATGAATTCACACATGATTTATTTATTGAGCACCTATCTCTGGGAACATGAGATCGGTTTGTTTTCTCGGAGAGTGAGTGACCCATTGTCCAGGGCCAGACATTCTCAGGGAGCATCCACTTTCCTCACCAGGAAGGGAAGAGTTTTCCTACCTAGTTTATGTTAACGAAGCCAGTGAGCTATGCACAGCCCCCTTGCCGGCTGTTGCTCCTCCCTCCAGCCTGTCCTGCCCACTGCTGCTAGACAGAGCTTCCTAAAAGCTTGCTTTCATCCTGTCGCTTCCCACTCTAGAGCCTACGAGAGACTTCCACATCTGGCTTACAGCTTTCAAAGCCGGTGTAATTTGGCCTCTCTCTCTGAGCCACGTGGGCTTCCACTGCTAGCCGTCACCAACCCCCAGTTCTGTATCAGCTTGGTCAATCCCCGGTCCTCGAACAAATTCAGCTTGTTTCCTGATTTGAGAGTTCTCAGGCTTGCTCAGGTGGTGGAGAGGTTGGTGCCCTGGTGTTTTTTGGGGACACCGTGGCCTTACTCTTCTATTAAATTCCAAAGTATAAACTAGGCACCATTTTAGTTGCTAAAGATTACTTCATTTGTGGTCATTATTGACTCATTACCCAGAACTGGGAAATAAATAATCTGTCAGAGTAAGCAGGATTGGCCATTTTCTTATTGATCTGTTCATATTAATGTGTTTCTTGCTCATTTGTTTTGCTGATCCAGCAGGCTATCAGGAGTAGATATTAATGGTTTAAGAAAATGTAATGGAAGAAAAATATCTCCTTAAATTTGGGATCGTTCTATTTATTTATTTAAAAATAAAGATGGGGTTTCACCATGTTGGTCAGACTGGTCTTGAACTCCCGACCTCAGGTGATCCACCCACCTCGGCCTCCAAAGTGCTTGGATTACAGGCGTGAGCCACCACGCCCGGCCTCATTCTATTTATTAACTTATTTTTCTTCCCCTGGAAATCAGGCAAGCACTGCCATTTTTCATGAAAATGCCTCTGGCCAGCTTGTTCTTTGGCAGCATGGTGTGACTGTGAACTCCATGAGAACAGAGATTTCGGCTGTCTTAATTGCTGTGATTGCCCAGTGTCCAGCCCAGGGCCTGGCACATGGCAGGTACTTACAGTTTTACTAAAAGGGTAAGAGTAATTGAATGAATGAATTGGAGAATCATTGCTTCGGGGATTTTAGGTTTGTCTGGTCCTGTTTCCCCAGAGACCAGACTTCCTACTTCTAGAATGAATCCTGGAATGGTTGCTGAATGACGGATGGATGAGTGGCTGGATGTCACCCATGACACTTAGTACTTTGGTAAGTGGTGAGGGCCAGGCAAGAGTGGCTTAGGGTCGAGTTGGTAACTGAAACTCAGAGGCTAAGGTGGACAAATGAAGGTCGGACCTGAACTTACTTACCGAGGCTGTTCAGAGGTTGATCACTGTCAGGATCCTGTAATTGAAGGAAAAACAGTCAGTGAGTTGAGGGGTGGAACCTCTCTAGCTGGGGCTAGCTGCTTAGGGGAGGTTCTTGGGTCTTGTCTGCATTCCCTTCTCCCTGAGTCTAAGTTGGTGGTCTCCGTGTTATCCAAATACCTGGTTCAACAGGAAACATTCAGTCATGCACCTATTTGATCTGTTTCAATTAGTTTACTAATTGTAGCAACTGGTTAGCAATTGTAGAAGCAACTGGTTGCCGGTTTGTTGTGTAAATTGCTGAATTTCTCAAGATGATTCTGCTCCACTGTCTTTGTCAATAATTTGTCTATTTTTACTGTGTTTCTGTAAAATACAGTAATACTGTATTTCTGTAAAAACTTGAATAGACATTTTACAAAAGGTAATGCCCAACTGGCCAATCAGTACCAAAAAATGCTTAATATCATTACGTATCAGGCAAATGCAAATTCAAACCACGATAAAATATCTCTACATAAACACTGAATGGCTAAAATTAAAAAGACCTACAATTCTGTATTGAGAATGTGGGGCAACGAGAGCTCTCAGACCTTGTTGGTGGGAGTGTAAATTGGTACAAATACTTTGGAAAATGGTTTGGCTGAATTCACTAATGCCAAGCATACAACTATTTTATAATTCTAAGATACTATGACCCAGCAATTCCGCTCCAGGGTATAGCCAAATGAGTACAAATGTCTAGCAAAAAAAAAAAAAAAAATCGAAAACTGTACATGAAAAATTATAGTTGCTTCATTCATAATAGCTAAACATTGGAAAAGCTCAAATGTCAGTCACTGGTAGAGTAGATACAATAGAATATAATTCAGCAATAGACAAGAATAAACTAGTGCTAAAGGCAATGACATGGTTGAATTCCACAGACACAATGATGAAGGAAAGAAACTAGTCACAATAAGTACGATTCCATTTATATGAAGTTTAAAAGGCAAAATTAATCTATAGTGCTAGAAGTCAGAATAGTAGTTATCATTGGGGAGGGGGCAGTTAGTGATTGGCAGGAGCACAGTGGAATATTGGAAAACTTCTGGTTCTTGTTCTCGGCATTGGTTACATGGGTGTTTACATGTGCAAATGTTCATTGGGTGGTAGAGTTTAGACCTGAGTTCCTTACTACATATATGCTACCAACACTATGATATTTCTGAGAGTGGTGGTCTTAGGTGGTCTTAGATGGTGGTCTTAGGCCACCATCGACACGTGCACACAAATACATGCAAAGGCATTTCTACTTACTCACACCACTTCACGTGTGCACTTGTGATACCCTGCTTTTTGCCAGCTAAAACGAACTCTCCTTTCCCTGACTAAAAGTTGTTCACATTTTATGTTAGCCTTTTTGAGCTGAACAGACTCCATCTTGGCTTCTGCATTTTAGTAACCTTCTCCCCATCAAGTATGTAGCTATAGTATAAAGTAAGGTCAGACTGACTCTGGGCACCCAGAAGTGACTTTGTTGATAAGAGGCCGAGTAAAGTAGTATCAGCAGAGCCTGGAAATGCATCTGCAGTGAGCCCCAGAGCCCGCCTTATCTATAAGTTGTATGTCTTTCATGACAGCTGTACTCCTCACACCTGGCACTGTCTTATTTCTTATGTATCAGTTTTTCTTTTTAACTCTTTGCTTACTCTGCCTTTGTGAAAACTTTGTTTCAGCTAGGTTCCCCCTTTCCTGTTAAAACTAGTATATAAAAGACCAACTAACTTTTTCTTTGGGGCCGAGAGAATTTTGGGCGTTAGCCACTCTTGGTCGCTGGCTTAATAAAGGACTCATAATTCATTCTCAGAGTGTGGTGCATTCCCTGACTCGCTCGGGTACAAAACACTCAGCAACACACAGCCACACAGAGTCACCTGCAGGAGCCTCTGACACAAAGGCTTACATGCAAAGTACATGCACATCTTTTCTGCCAGGCAAAGGTTCTGATCCCTCCCCTCACTCTCTCAGGCCTCCCAGAAAGCTTCCTTCTCTTTCTTGATTTTCTAGGTCTGGTCTGGTTTTGGACTCCTGGGCTAGCTGAAGGCAGCTGCTCTGCCTGTGATCTGGGTCTCCACCAGGGACTTGCCTGCCCTATGGTGCTGAGGTCATGACCCGCCTTGGTGGTGGTTGGAGGAGTGACTGGACCTTGTACATTTCCGGCTAGAGATTTTTTCTGTTCCTCTTGGGAGTGAGAGGGCCTCTTTTAATCCCTGGGTGGGTGACCCAGATTAGATATGGAGGGAGGGTCCCCAGGTATTGCCTGCTCCATGGCGAAACATAGTGGACACAGCAATTGGGAGAAGCTCCTTCTTTTCCTCTTGAACTTGAGCCTGTAGCCTGCTGGAGGAACATGCCCGGCCTTGCCCTTGGGTGCCTCTAGGCCATGGGCGGCTGAATAGTATAGCACACAGCCAGGCTCTGCAGTCTGCAAGGGCCGAGTCAGAATACAAGCCCTGTCTCCTGTTAACTGTGTGCTTTCAGGCAAGATCCTTCACCTCTCTGAGCTCCAGGCTTACCCTCTGTAGAGTAGGGACAATAAAACCTGCCTCTAAAGACTACTGTGAGGATTACGTGAGTTGTCTGGTGGGAAATGCTGGGCTCTCACATGGGGACTTCCTTTCGTCTGCCCTCCCATTGAAACCGCCTTTGCAAAATGATGACTGAGACAGTGAAAGAGATCTAACTCAACAACTCCATCTTGCTTCTAACCTCCAAGCTGTCTTTGTTCATTCCTGGGCTTAGGCTGAACTAACTTGGAGAGAAACTTAGTTTAGTGTTTAAACAAAGTCGGTAACAGCCCTTTCCCAAAGCAGACCTCCTTCTTGCCTGGGGACTAGACTATAACATTAGCCACAGGATTAGGAATGATGGTTTAGGAGTCATGCAGTTGGAAACTACAAGATTCTGACCCTCCCCAAACTGCTCCTAAGATCAGCGCTTGAGTTATTTTGCAGACCCTGTACTTGATGGATCAGCTAGCACCACCCAGATCAATAAACTGGTTCATCTGATCTTGTGGCCCCCGACCCAGGAACTGACTCAGTGCAAGAAGATATCTCCAACTCCCTGTGATTTTATTCCTGACCAATCAGCACTCCCGGCTCGCTGGCTTCCCCCCGCCCACCAAGTTAACCTTAAAAACTCTGCTCCCTGAATGCTCAGGGAGACTAATTTGAGTAATAATGAAACTCCAGTCTCCTGCACAGCTGGCTCTGTGTGAATTACTCTTTCTCTATTGCAATTCCCCTGTCTTGAGGAATCGCCTCTCTCTCGGCAATGGGCAAGGTGAACTCCTTGGGTGGTTCCACCATCCTCTGCACCTCTGCAGTGTTTGGTACAGGTGTTTATCACAGTACTTCTCCCGTAGGGTGGTCGGTGTCTCCTTTTCTTTTTTCTTTCTTTTTAAATTTAACATTTTATTTTTAATTGACACGTAATGATTGCATTGGCCACTCTTTCTCATTGCCTTTGTACCCTTGGTGCTTAGCACCAGACTAGTACCTAGTAAGGACTTAATAAATGACTGTCGACTGGACCAAACGTTGAGCTCTGCACTGTAGTTCATTTCCAGCTATCTCTCCTCCACCATCACCAGGCCTGGATGGAGGAGACTGTTTCCAGGCTGAAGACAAGACCCAATCGGGCAACTCCGCATTGTTGTGGCTAGAGTTGAGTTACAATAATATCAACAGTAATTCACACCAACTGGCATGTAACAGTTTACAAAGACCTTTTATTTAACTCTTGTCAAGTCAGGGGTGAAAAGGCTCCATATCAGTTTTCTGCTAACCAGGATGGGCAGCATTAAAGAATTAATTATTAAACTAAACAAAAGCTTGTGAAGCATCTACATTGTACCAGGCACTACTCCAGGAGGATTCAAAGACAGATAAGAAATCATCACAGCCAGATGGGGAAAATAGTGCCCAAACAAGACTGCCGAGGGTCTGTCCCTGAGAAGCTTGCTTCCTGGTGGAGAGGAGGGTTAGGGGAAGGAGAGGACAGGCCATAAACAAATACACCAGAAAAAATCAGAGAGGGGTAGGTGCTATGCAGAGAGAAGTCCAGGGTAAGAGGAGACAGAACCTGGATGGAGACTGAGAATGGGAGCTCTAGGAAGGGGCTCAGGATGGTTAGGGAGGATCGTGCCGGTCCCCCTAGAGGAGGTGACAAGAAGGAACCAAGTGGGAAGGAACAAGCTTGAGGGGTTGGGGGGACTGAATAGAGCTGGGCATGGCTGGAGCAAGGCGAGGACATGAGGAGAGAGAAGGTCGGTGGTAAAAAGATGCCATATGTGTTTGAAAGATACAGGCAATAGGCCTTGCCGAGAGATTGAGTGTTCTTGGGTTTTAGTTACATAGGTGAGAGGGTGCTTACTGGGCTGTGGGAGGCTAGAGGAGGGGCTGGTGGAGCAGGGAAGTGGGCCCTTTCTTGTCAATTCATTCCGTTCCACTGAGTCTACCTGTGCATGTATGCCTGCATTCATTGAGGTAGGTAGTGTAAGTTTCTTTTGCTTATTGTTAATTTGACAAATATTGACTAACACCTTTGATGGACTCGGAATTGTGCTAGAAGCTGAGGCACAAAGGAGGCTTATATTCTACACTTCCTGGGGCCTTGGATTCCTTCTCACTGAACTAAACAGTGGCTAATTGTGTGTGTGTGTGTGTGTGTGTGTGTGTGTGACAGGGTCTCATTCTGTCATCTAGGCTGGAGTGCAATGTTGTGATTTCAGCTCATTGCAACTCATTCCTCCTGGGCTCAAGCTCTCCTCCCACCTCAGCCTCCCAAGTAGCTGGGACTACTGGTATGAACCACCAAGCCCAGCTATTTTTCATTTTTAACTTTTTTTGCAGTGATGAAGTCTCACTGTATTGCCCATGCTAGTCTTGAACTCCTGGACTCAAATGATCAGCCCACCTCAGCCTCCCAAAGTGCTGGGATTACAGGTGTGAGCCACCATACCTGGCCCTTAATAGGTTTTCAATTGCTATTAACTGAGTAGTAGTTGTGAAAAAGAATTCCACACCTGTTTGATACCAAAAGAAAGAGAGAAAAAATAAACTAAAGCAAAACCATAAGCTAGAATGACAGGGACTATGACTATCTTGTTAACTGTGGCTTCCCTGATGTCTCCTACAATGCACTGTGATAATGAGTGTTGAAAAAATATTTGTTGAATGAAAGAATTAATGATTATATCTCAGTTTGAAGACTCTGTCTCAGATCAGTCTTTATGAAGCTGACTGGTATATTCACACAGTGACATATTAGGCTGCAGTCAAAACAAATGAACTATAGGGAAACAAAATAATACGGATGGTATTAGAATGTAATATTATGGGAAAAAGTAAGCACAGACTCTTTTCCATAGAGAAGCAAGGGAATGATGAACATGGGGTTTGGGATGAACTTACCTGGGCAGGGAGCTTTTACATAGTCTCTGGTCTATGAAATACGTACAGCCAATATTTGTTGAATTAATAAACACAAGACACTTCCCCTGCCCACCTCAGGACAGGGACGAATATATGTGTGCAGGAGTGGGAATCTCATGGTTAGAGGTAGGTTACTATGAAGTCCTAGATTTTGTTGGGAATGGTGGGTTTATGGAGGCTTATTACATTGTTGACACCAACTAACTAGCAAGTTACAAATGCGCCCTGCATGGAACAAGAGTGAAAAAGTCATGAAGCAAAGATTCTAGTTCCCCCGATGCTGTGCACCCAAGACTCAAGGAGAACAGAAAAGCTGTCACCTGGCTATGCTGAGTGGCTTGAGGAGGTCAAACTCATGTCCCCATCATGCCTGAGTTTTTCCATGAGTGGTTCATTCCTTGGATTTTCTTGAAGCTCTTTGGCAAACATCTCTGATGCAGAGAGATCAGAGATGATGGACGGATGCCCTTGTGGAAGAGAAGTGCAGAAGGTCACGAACACTGGGGCTGATGGGCGGGGAGGAGGTAGGTTCATTTTAGTAGCCCTGTGAGTGTTCTCTGGGGACCATCAACGTCAATGACATCCCTGAGCAGGACAGAAATAGGGACTTATGACCAGCTGCATCTCCTCTGAGCCCAGAAGCAACAATCTTGAGCTAAGGAAAGGAGAGAATGGGGCCAAGAGATGTGGGTACCAGGTAAGAGTCAGAGATCCAGCCAGACCCCATCACCATGATGGGTCCCTACCATGACCACAAGATGCAAAGCTGAAACAAGGCAACTTCCTTATTTTCAGATGAGAAAACAGAGGCCAGATAGAATTGTCTTAACCTGGAGTTAATAGAAGGAAGGAGGAAATAGAGACATCAGAAAACAACACATGTGCTTCCTTCTGCTCTGCTGGAGATGTATTTATTCATCCCCAGCTTGAACTCAGCTTCTGGCTACAATTGTTATAGCCCAGCCCCAGCCCAGACCAGCAAAGGCATTGGCCTTTCCCTTTCTGTTTTGGCCACTGGCTGGGCCTGGCCTGTCTGCTCTATTGATTCAGTCTGCCGCAGAGCTCTGACTCATGGGTCCAGCCCAGCCCGTGTCTGACCTGGGGCTCCTCCGGGAATGAAGCTCCTGCTGTCTGGAGTACAGTGGAAGGGCAAGAATGCCCAGGCCCCCAGGGCCCAGGCAGGAGGCGGGGGTGAGGTGGGGAGGCGGAAGTGGGTGAGTTTCAATCGCTAGAAAACCTGTCATTGCCTGATCAACTCAGAGAATCTTCTTTTCCTGCTTCTCGGTTTGTTACTGGCAGCAGGAAGTCATTAATCCAAGACACAAATGTGGAGGCAGAACCATTAGTTATCGCAGTTGAATATTATTATATAATTTACGATGTCTTTCTTTCATAAATGCCATCCTATATAATCCATGGAACAACCCCGAGAAATCATCCCCATTTTACAGAAGAGGCAGCTGCTATGGCTTCGGAGCAAGTAAGGAACAGATCTAGCTCCTTGGGCCCAGTTTCTGGACTTGACGGACTGCTAGTTTCATTTCCCCACAGTTTCAGGAACTCATCTGGGTAACAGTCATTAGCTGTTGCTGGGTCCTGTTATATCACTCCTCCTTTGCAATGCAGCCTTGCTGGATATAATCAGCATGCAATCTTCACGCAGAGATTGCCCCCAGCATCTCCCCAGCTCTTCCTTGGTCTGAAGGCGGAGTGACTTTGCTCGGTTCTAGGTTCTGCCATATCATCCATGAGTGGGATCAGGAGACCTCCCTCAAAGAGCATGTTGGGAAAGGGGCCTATTGCAGGGCTTGGTTCCTAGGAGGCGCTTTATTGATATTAACATTCATTCTTCCCTTTCTTCCATTAAGTTTCCACCCTTCTCACCTGCCTCTCCTTCCTTTATTCCTTTTCCCCACCCCTACCACTGTTTTAGATCATGGGGAACCTCCCATTTGGGCTTAGCTCAGCTCCAAAAATCGAATGGACATCTTAGGGCCCGTTTCCTTTTCAGCTCAGAGATGATGAAGCCAGACACAAGGCAGCTCTTGTTTTTCAATGGAGTGAAGATTCAGCGGCTGCAGAGAAGCCACCAGCCTGGGGAGTATGAGTTCTCATCTTGCCTTGTCTTCTGACTTGTTGTGTGGCTTTGGGCACACCCCTCAATGTCTCTGAACCTCAAAGTCCCTTTGGGTAATTGGGAACTGTCTTTCAGAGATGGGATGAAAGGGTTAATACCCTCACAATGAAACAGACAAGTCCACCCGGCTAATAAGGAGCAGAAGAAGACGCAGCAGCTTCAGGAGGCCAAAGGCACAGAAAGCTCGGCCAGCTCCTGTCTGCCTCCCTTGCCAAGCAGCCTGTCCCTGGGGCCTGATTGCTCCCTTCCTCCCTGCAATGCTGACTTGGCATTGCTTGCTCTGAAAGAAGTCAGTAGGGGCAGAGCTGGAATGACCGGAGTGTGGACAAAGGGAGAAAAGTAGGGGCACATAAAAGGGGCCTCCTGACCCTGTTCCTGTCCATGGCAGCGTTAGTTTTCCCTGGAGTCCAAGGCCCCGGCTTCCCATGGTCTCATAGGAAAACCTAGAGCCAGAGATGCTGCTGTTGCTAGGTGATGGGATAAACAGAGCCTTTGAGACTTGGGCAGGTGGCAAGTAGGTTGCTGAGGCCCGTGACAAGCAGTGGGGAAAACCCAAGGGAAGGGGTGGGGAAAGTTCTTTGGGTGAGCCAAAAGACCCAGAGGCACTCGCAGTCAGCTTGCAGAGTGTGGCCTGGCCACAACGCTCAGAGGGCTCCTCTGAGGGAGCCTCACTCTGCTCTCTGACCCCGGAACCTGCATCCCTCCCCTAAACCAACTGCAAGCAGCTGTGTCCTCTCCACTTGCAGCTGGAATAGGCAGTTGGATGCCTTTGCTGTGCTGGAAGCAGGGCTCTCTCTCTCGGATGCCTCAGCCATGACAGGTAAGGGGAGGAGAGGACCGCTGAGGGCTGGAAGATCATGGGGCAGGAGAGGAGGGAGTGAGCTTCCTGACATGAGCCTGACTGACTGTGATGCAGCTCAGAGTGCATGGGAGGTCCTCAGAGATGACTGATTGTGCCTGCTTCCAAGTGTCCTGGAATCTCACCTGTTACTCTGTCTCCAGGAAGGACGGCCACCAGCCCAGGCCATATGCAGTTGGGAGTCTAAGCTCTTGCGCGAAGGGGATTTAGGGAGCATCCTCACAAACGCTGCTTTGTGTTAGGCATTCTTAGAGCAGCACTTTTTTTTTTTTTTTTTAGGTCTAACCTCAGCCTTGGCTGCCACATTAGAAACCATTTTGCCTTGTTCTAAACAACATAGGTGCTGACCTGTTGGCAATTTGAGCCGAGCACCTTAGCCCCCATCCCAGCACATAATGGCCCCAGGGCAGGCCTGGGGCAGAAGGGGTCAGGTAGCCTGCCATTATCCCCTGCCAGCCTGCTGTTCAGCTCCTGTCATTAAAGAATCAGCCTTTGTGTTTGGGTATAGCTCTTAGCTCCAAGTAGGGCCGGGGAGGCAGTGAAGATGCAACTATCCCTGTTTCACAAATGGAGAAACTGAGGCACAGCAGTTATGCTCTTTCCCCAGAGACAACGTGCAGGGCAGGACTGAGGTATTTGTACATGCCCATTGGCTGGATTAAACTGAACCCTGCCCTGGCTCCCACTGGAGGGCCTTTGCTTCTAGGCAGTGCCGCTGTTTACTGCAGTGCTTCAAATCCCTCTGCGATCCTTCTCTTGGTCCCAGGGGAAGCAGCCCATTCTCTCCCACCTTTCTGAACTCTCAACAATTCTACTGTGCTCAGCTTTCCTTCTATCCCAGGGTGGTGGGTCCATCTGAGCCCACCTTCCCTTCCTGGAAGGGTCTGATGGGAAGGACGGTGCCACCGTCTTTGCACACCTGAGGACAATGCCTGGACAATGGAGTGGACTCGAGAAGGCCACAGGGATCCCGCCACACAGTTCAGCCTTCCAGCCTGACAGGGACTCTGACAGATTTGCCGTTGAGAAGGGCTGATGGATCTTAAAGCTTAGAGGGGTTCTCTCAACTTGGCAATTCACCTGAACTGAAGAGCTGCCATCCATGACGCAGTCTGAGGTTAACTAAAAAAATTCAAAGACAGAGTTTATACCATCTTTCAAGAATCGTACTCACTTTTGCTTGTCCTAAATTGTCCTTTAAACTTTAACGGGGAGGGAAATGGTGGGGAGGGAAAAGGAACTTTGGTGTTAGAAGATCTGACTCCTCTATCTGCGGAATGACTTTGAGCAAGTCATTCAACAGCTCTGGGCCCAGTTTCCTTCCTTGGAATGTGCGTACGATAAAAGCGACTTCACAGGATGACGGGGAGAAAGGTTTAGTAAGGGGCTCCACCTGCTCAGCACCATGCACCTTTTCAAGCCCCTGGGAGCCCCATCTGGTCCTTGCATGATTTTACAGACTTGCTCATGGTCCCTTAGGTTGGTCTTTGCAGTATGAGGGGTCTCAGCTGCCTTGATCGGAAGGGGCTTGTCCCTTGATCCTGCTCCTCCTGAGCTCTGAGTCAGGCACACTGGCCTGAATCCAGCCATGTAGTCTTGGGCAAGTTAATACATTTTTCTGAGTCTCAGTTTTCTCATCTGTAAAATGGCGAGAATATGACTTACTTCACAGGGTTGTTGGTGAGAATGAATGATGACACATATGCTGTGCCTGGCTTGGTGCTTGAAATACAGAGGAGTTTAGTAAGTGAAAATTAGTGCCCTCTGCCCCAATTACCCTGCAGGCATGGGGAGCAGAACTCCACACATGCGCAAGGAGGGTCTGCACTGTGGTTCCAGACAGGGGCAGGGTTGAGCATTCTCGTTTGTTCTGGAGGCCCCAGTGGTGATCAGCCCTGGTGGGCTGGTGTGGTTGCTGCAGCCAATATCCTGGCCCAGGTCTCAGTGGCTCCTAGATCTCATTCCTGTGAACTCTGAGCTCAGGTTCCTATAAATAGGCCTTTAACAGTGCTTCGGTGTCTTCTCTGCATCTCTGACTTTGTAGTTGCATAACCTGAAGTTCCTTTACCACTTTCCTGCCCACTCACAGAATTCTTTGAGTGAGTCATGAAGTTTTTCCTTGCTGAGATTTCATTTGCGAGGAGAGGCCGTGTTTTACTGTGCTCAGAGCACAGGCCGTGGAATCCTGCAGCCTGGGTCTGAAACTTATTTGCTCATCGGCCTGAGGCTTTAGGCAAATTATTGGACCACCAAGAGCTTCAATTTCATGTGTGTGTGAAAAAGAGGGAGAGAGAGAAAGAGAGATGTAGTAATCTCCCTCCTAAAAATCCCCAGAAACGCACGGCATATAGTACATTGCCTGGTACATGGTCAGAGTACAGTAATTGTGGGATTTGTTTATTTGTTTTGAGACAGAGTCTTGCTCTGTCACCCAGGCTGGAGTGCAGTGGCAATCTTGGCTCATTGCAACCTCCGACTCCTGGGTTCAAGCGATTCTCCTGCCTCAGCCTCCCGACTAGCTGAGATTACAGTCGCCTTCCACCACACCCTGCTGATCTTTTGTATTTTTAGTAAAGATGGGGTTTCACCATGTTGGTCAGGCTGGTCTCAAACTCCTGACCTTGTGATCTGCCTGCTTCGGCCTCCCAAAGTGCTGGGATTAGAGGCTTGAAGCACCATACCCGGCCAGAGTACAATAATTGTTAACAGTAATAATAATAATAACAATAATAATAGTTTACTCATTTAGTAAGGCATCTTTCTGGGTGCTGGAGATCTAGCAGTGAACCAGAGGCAAAGCTCTTTTGCCTATGGAGTGTATCCTATTATTTTTACTAATTATTAATAACAGTATTAAAATAGAACCTGGGTAGTTCATGACATAGTAGATACTCACACTCAAAAATTATTTATTGTTAATGGGAAGGAGCTTTATAAAGAGCTTGTCATGTATGTCATAGGAACTGAACAAAGAACTATTTTTATGATTTCATGGGTCCCGGGGCCTGGTTTCAGCAGAGGACTCTGGAGTAAGTGCATCTGGGGAGAGTGACCAGGGCAGTTAGGGGACTGGAGGTGATGCCATGTGACCTATGTGAACTCTCTCTGAAGAGAGGGTGGAGGACGCAGTTCAGAGAGGAAAGGACCAGTGACAGCATGAATGCTTCAAGCGTGTGTGGCCATCTGAGAAAGGCACAAGACAATTCGAGGAGGAATGGGGAAAGTTACAGAAAATCTTTTCTCCTGGCAAAGGAAAGATGGTTTTCAGCAACTGTAGCTTCTAGAAACAGAAGTGTGGGCAGGATTGTGAAGGTTTCTGTGGCAGACGAGGGCCAGGGTCAGTTGAGGGCTCTGAGCACCCCCAGGGGATTCGACTGAGCCCCCCAGCGGTGCAGCAGAGGAGCAGGGAGGCAGGGCAGAAGTGGCAGTGGGGTTGTGGGTGGGGGAACAGTCCTTTCAAACTCTGCAGCTCTCTTTTCTCTCTGTGTCCCGTATGGGGGTTCTGCATCTGATTTCAGTGGGGCAAAAGGCTCTGAGGCAAAGCATGCTTGGGGAACCCACTTGCCTAGAAGACCTCTAAGGCTCTTTCCTTAGGATCTGTGATTCCGAAGAGCTCACTGTCAGTCTGAAATTTCTCTTGTATCCTCCCACAGATAAGATTAGATCTTGATCCACTTATAATATTCTCTCTTTAAATCAATTTTCTATCCTTAATGGCCTCCTGGGTTTTTTTCTCTGAGCAGCATTGGGTATGAAACTTCAGTCTTCTTGAAAGTCTGAGTTAATTATAGCCACTGGGTTTCCCTTTGCCCTTGGCTGAATGACCCTTTCCAAGTCATGAACCTCTTTGAGCCTCAAGTTCCCTCTCCTCTCCTCCCCTCCCCTCCCCTCCCCTCCCCTTCCCTCTCCTCTTTTTCTTGAGACTGAGTCTGACTCTGTTGCCTGGGCTGGAGTGCAGTGGTGTGACCTCAGCATACTGCAACCTCTGTCTCCCAGGCTCAAGCAATTCTCGAGCCTCAGTCTCCTGAGTAGCTGGGATTGCAGGCATGAGCCACCACACTCAGCTAATGTTTGTATTTTCAGTAGAGATAAGGTTTCACCATGTTGGCCAGCTGGTCTCAAACTCCTGACCTCAGGTGTTTGGCCCACCTCAGCCTCCCAAAGTGTTGGGATTACAGGCATGAGCCACTGTGCCCGGCTGAGCCTCAATTTCTTCATCTGTAGAATGAGGATTGCAATGTCTCAGAGAGTTGTATTAGACTGATGGGGGATTTTGGATGTGAAAGTGCTTCTCAAAGCACAACATGCTGCCCTCATTGCATTTGGATAGACATGCGTGCTGCCACTGTAGCTCTCTAGTGACTCTTACGTGTCTGGGTAGGTTCTCTTGGCAGCCTGGCAGGACCCTCCTCTCTGGGGACTGGAGATGTGATTGTGGGTGATGTCAGGGTAGAGATGGGATGAAGGTGAGGTGGCTGACCTCGGCTCTGTAGTTGCCCTCTTCTCGTGGACATCAGTGGGTGGGTGAGTGTCAAGCTCTGCCTGGGTTGTGGGAAAGCAGTTTCGCCTGCTCTAGTTCCATCTATGGAGTGCACAGAATTGAAGGTCTAGATTTTGCATATTCTCTGAATCTTCCATGGTATCTTGTTGGTACCTAGCACATAGTAGATACTCAGGGAACACATGCTGAATGAATGAATGAATGAATGAATGCATATATACAGATTTAGAGGAAAAAACTGAGACAGCTTGTTGGTTGGCTCAATTGCACGAGCAGGCGAAGCCCAGCCAGACTGATGTGCAGGATATTTTGTGACATTACTGCCACCCCTGGACAGGTGCCCACTCCTGGACAGGGGCCACTGTGTCTCTCAACCTCTTCCTCAAGCGTTCCTTTCACCTGCTACCCTTCGAGAGTTTCTGGTTGCACGTGGATTACATGAGGAAGCTGGAGGGTGCTCTGGGAGCCATGGGCAGGGGAGGACTGCTACGGTTTTCCGACTTGTTTATGAATTTCTCTGCTGCCTACGTGCTGGTTAGTCAGAGCAGCAGGCTGGGAGGTGGAGTTAGACATGTCTCAGGGGGATTGCCACATTGGCTCTGCCCGGTTCTTCCCTTTCCCTATCACCAGGATTTCCAGGCAGGCTCAGACCTGTGCCTCCCTCATGCCCAGCCCCCTCTGGGATAAAAACCCTTCAGTAATCCCTCAGATAGAATCTGGCATGCTTTCCAATTGGACTTGGGGTGAACCTTGTTTTCAGTGTCCGATAAATCAGAAATTGGCTATAGGGGATTGTATCTTTGATCATTTATCTGTCATCCATCAATCCACTCATTCATTCATTCACGTTTACTAAGTGCCTACTCCATGCTATGGATGGCATGCCCTGGGCTAGGTTTGCAGGTAAAAGCAGAAACGACACAGACCCTGTCCTCAAGAAGCTCCCATTCTGGTGGCAGGCGATAGGCTTATAAAAAAAATGTGGCTGATGAATGCACTTTAGGTTTAGAGGAGTTCACTGTCTTGGGGAATCCCTGCTTGGGAACTTGAAGCGTTTTATTGAGGCTGATGTTTTCACCTGAGCAGGAAGGAAGGCTGAGGGCAGAAGAGGCACCTGGAAGGCTGAGGCCATGGAGATTTTCGGGCCTGAGCGCGTTTGTTTCCTGCTGTCCTGGGATGGTTCTGGGGCTTTGGGAAGTTTGTTGGCAGTTCCTGAGCCCTGTGTTTGGTCTGTTTTTCTCATCTCTCCCGTACCCACTACCCCGCTGAGCTGATCTCTCCATTTCTTACATTCAGCTCCTCACATTTCTTGGGCTTTGGTGTGGGCCTGGGCTAGGGAGGTGGCTGCTGGGTTCTCAGCCACACTAAGGGAGGACTGAGAGGAGGAGAGAGACCTGGCGGCGTGCAGGAGCCCTGATATTTAACCCTTCTCTAGGTCCGCACCCAGGCACAGAGCTTCACCCTCAAGGTCAGGAGGGAAGCACCCTGGGAGATGGACAGGGCCTGGGGATACAGCTTCCACCTCGGCAGGTGCTGCCCCCCTGGCCTGGAGTGCCAGCGCCTTTGCTCCAGCCACAGCACGAGACCCTCCTGTCCCTACATTCTCATTCTTTCTTGCTGTTCACATGCAGTTCCCTGTGTCTGGAGCTCCTTCCTGCTTTCTCTGCCTGTAGAGAACCTGTTCATCTTTCAAAGTCCAGTGCAAATAGTTTCTCTTCCAGGACAATTTCCTGACTGCCCTAGAGAGAATCTATTGCCTTTTCAGCTCCAGGGCTACCTTGAAATCACCGCGGGTATTATACTTGTCACACTCTGTTTTGAGCTCCTGCAGGGTGGAACCTAGGTACTGTGTCCCCACAACGCCCAGCCCCATTTAGAGGCTGGCTAATGACAGGGGCTGATTAAATGGTGGCTGGCCAGAGCTTCTCTGGATGGGGGGATTCACAGTGACATCAGGCCCTTTCACCCAGGTGGTGGGGGATCCAGGAGAACAGGCAAAGCAAGTGGCCCCTCCTTGCCTGTCTTGCCCTTTAGGGCCTTCTCATTGCCCAGCTCAGTTTACCACCTCAGAGCCTAGGATAGCTCCACTGGGGCTGAGTAGGCTCCTGGACTCTGTGCTCCAGTCAGAGGTGGACTCTACAGGGCTCCCAGCACCCTGCTGCCCATAGGCTGGCTGCTGACTGCCACATTTCTGAGCCCAGCCAAGTCCAGCCAAGCCCCTTGAGTCTGTACCAAGATGACACAGAAAAGAGGAGGGGGAGGGAGGACCCCCTTCCTCTAGAGCAGCCGGAAGCGTCGGAGGTTGACCTCAGGTGTTAATGCCCACGTCTGGTGGCTCAGGGTGCATTTGGGTCTCCGGAACAGTAGAGTCAAGGCCAGGACAGTCAGTTCCAGGGTCCCTGATTTCCCTCCGGGCCTCAGCTACAGAGTGGATAGCATGGGACACATTTCCATTAGGGACAGGGCTTAGGCTCTGACCTCTGCCTCAGCCTGAGTCCCTACCCCAGCTCTTCTTGGCCACGCCCAGCTTCATGGGTTCCAGGGACAGCCATCCTTAAGATGCATCAGCTGGAAGGACTCTGACTGTGGGGAGGGGGCGGTGGGTTGAGGGGGGAGTGCTGTGGGGATGGAAGGAGGCAGGGAACTGAAGGGAAGGGAAAGCTGAGCCTGGCCGTGGTAGATCCCATCCTCCCCTCAGGGCTGGGAGCTATGGCTGTCCTGGCCTCATGACAGGGAAATGACGGGGTTATTAAGCACAGGTGTAATGGCTAGCTCCGAGGCTAGAAGCTTCCTTGACCGCACCCTGGAGACTGGCCATGCTGCTGCCTTGCCTTTGGGGCCCCAGGCCTGACCTGACCCCTCCACCACTGTGCCCACCTGCCCTCCCCCACTCCTCCAGCAATGCCTGGCTCCTTCCCTGGGGGCAAAGGGTCCGTGTTGGGTGTGCTACCCAGCTGTCATTTCCTGGCATGGACTCCTCTTTAGTCCTAAGTCCTTACATTTGTACAGAGCTTCATGGTTTCCAGCACCTATTCACATGTATTAGCCATGTAATCTCTCTGCTAGCGTGTGTGTGCGTGGGGGTGTTGTGGGTCATATCAGTTCCATGGACAGGGGAGAAGGTGAGTCTCAGGAAGATGAATGCCTCAAGACAGCACAGCTAATCAGAGAGCTGGCGTCAGCCTTCTGATTCTACAGTTAGTGACCTGTCCTAGAAAAGATTCCTTTCTCTGTTGCTCCCCCAAGAGGCACCCCAGGTCTCCTCAGTACCACCCAGGAGCAGCTCACAGCTAGGGAGGCTTCACAGCTGCTCTCCTTGCCTGGGAGCCCCGGGGGATGCAGCGTCTCTGCACACAGGCCGAGCTTTGGGGCACCTCCTTGGATGGGAAAGCAGGAAGCTTGTGCTTTGATCCTGGCTCTAAGGGAAGCCCCTTCCCCTTTTTGATCATCAGCTACAACAGCACTAGGAATTGTTCTTGCCGAAGTTTTAGAAGAGTGTTGTGGAAAGTGCTCATGTTGGGAATGGGAGACACTCGCTTGAGGGGCCTCTGCAGGTCACATCTTTCCCCATGGACAATGGCTTCTCCTTCCCTCTCTTCCCTTCCCTTTCACTTTGGTGGCTGGGCAATTGCTGCCTCTTGGCCAAGGACTGGAGAATGAAGACCCCCCCGGGTTCCTCCTCAGACCCAGCAATTATCTCTTCCCCTCCATGGTTCTCTGCTGTCCTTGAAAGATGGGGTTGATTCTCTTTGCCCCAAGACAGTGAAGACACTCAGGTATTCAGAGGAGAAGGAAGAGAGAAGCTGAGGGCATGAAAAGAGACCTAGCAAAAGATCTACACAAATACCCTAGATTGTTTGGAGGCATCTCTGCACTGTTTTCTTTTTCTTTTTGAGGCGGAGTTTTGCTCTTGTTGCCCAGGCTGGAGTACAATGGCGCGATCTTGGCTCACTGCGACCTCACCCTCCTGGGTTCAAGTGATTCGCCTGCCTCAGCCTCCCGAGTAGCTGGGATTACAGGTGCCTGCCACCACGCTCAGCTAATTCTTTGTATTTTTAGTAGAGACGAGGTTTTGCCATATTGGCCAGGCTGTTCTCGAACTCCTGACCTCTGGTGATCCGCCCGCCTCGACCTCCCAAACTGTTGGGATTACAGGCATGAGCCACCATGCCTAACCTGCACTGTTTTCTTTAAAAAGAAAAGGAATCAGTTTCCCCAGGGAGTGGCAGAGGGCCACCGTGGCATCAAAACAGTCCCCTGCCTTGGAAAAATAGTGCCAACTTCTAACCAACAGACCTGGAGACACTGGGCAAAAGAACATGCAGGATTCAGGAAAGAAGAGTCAGGAAGCACAGCCGTGGCTCTGTGCTTGACTTCTTTGGTGGGCTGGTCCAAGGACCGTGGCCATGGAGGGAGAGAGGAAGGCCGGCGGGTATGAGACATGTACAGGGCTGGGATATGGGGGCGGGGGTGCAGGATTTGGGTGTCGTCTTTTTTTATTTTTTTAACCTAGAAGATGTCACAGAATTCTCAGTTGATGACTTCTTAGCCTGCTTAAAAAGCCCTTTATGGGGAGACCCACCCTCCCCGTGTCTTGGGAGCAGAGGGCCCCCACACTCACCATGCTGGCTCTGTGGTTGTCCAGGTCGTCTCCC
This sequence comes from Plecturocebus donacophilus, assembly GCA_004027715.1. Taxonomy (NCBI): domain Eukaryota; kingdom Metazoa; phylum Chordata; class Mammalia; order Primates; family Pitheciidae; genus Plecturocebus; species Plecturocebus donacophilus. The sequence goes on from PVKP010003799.1 coordinate 103,600, forward strand.
TGTAATCTGGAGCTGAGATCGTCACCCCAAGGCCACAGGAGAGCCTCCCTGCACAGGTCCTGGCTGGCCAGCAGGTCAGAAGACCCGGGTCAGCACTGGCTGGAGGAGGCCCGAGTGCTGGGCGGACCTTGGTCCCTCAAGGTCAGCATCCTCATTGTCCGCCCAGCAAGCTGCTGCCTCTCACCACTGTATTCCAGGAGTGACTGGGGGACTGTCCGTAGCTCAATTAAAACAGTCCAACAGGTGAAGTTGCCAAACTGGAATGATTATGTGTCTTGTAACCTGATGCCCGTCTTAGGGGCTGGGACAACACCTGAAGTCATTCATGGGCCCTTTGGTCTCAGAACAGGTGACACACCTAAGACGTCACAAAAGCCTTCCCGCCTGAATGACTTCCACCCAACTGGGTGTTGGCTGAGGGTGATGCCAGAAATTTCCGCCCCCCTCCCCCTACCTTCTAGATACATGACTTCTCACTGTGTGGGTGCTTTGGCATGGGGTTGTGGAAAGTTGGAGTAGTCTGGGGATTGGGCAACAGAATTTGCAGCTCAGTACAAAGGGATCATTGCCAGGTGCAGCATGATTGGAAAGTCCACAGAGAAGGAGGCGGTTTCCTCTCTTAGGGGGATAAGATATGCTCCCTTTCCCTGGATCCCAGAAGGGAAGCTGTCCTGCACAGAGCCAGCATGCTACAGCTTCTGCTCCTTGCCTCACCGGCTGTTAAATATTTTGAAAATAACTATTGGTGCTATGGCTAGAGCCCAGGTCTCCTCGTCCAGGAGGGTCTTTTCTTTTCTTTTTCTTTCCTCCCTTCCTCCCTTCCTTCCTTCCTTCCTTCCTTCCTTCCTTCCTTCCTTCCTTCCTTCCTTC